>JAHWFP010032596.1:0-44322 GCA_023313725.1 Lithobius niger
GGTGAAGGGAAGTGTACACGTATAGGGGTTTTTCTCCTGTTGTTTCCCCGCCCTTTGCACGACGGTTTCCACCGGGCACTCCGGTTTCCTCCCTCATGCGGCAAAAAAACAACTGAATGATGGTGGTAACGCCTACTTAACTTCTGCCGCTTGGGTATTTCTATTTCTAGTTGGTTTGAATCCCAGTCACGTCATCTCAGTAAATTAGCGAAGTTCATAATAAAAGTTTACCGAACTTTAGCTATTTTTAGCGTGCGATTTTTTTCGCTGGTGTTTGTTGTGTTTCTTTTAATCTCGTTTGATTTACAACGATTTGCGTGTATTATCTAGCTGCTGAACGATATGTCAATAAACCCGTAGAAAGTAGGGTTTGGTCATTCGTCTGTAATTGATCATTCGTCTGTTTGATCATTCGTCTTAATACTCGATTGAGTTTGGATTTTTAGTGTCTGTTTGTTGACGAGTGTGCTTGTGAGTTTGAAACACGATGACGTTTGCAATTTTGTTCTGATTTGTTTGAAATTTCATGACAATGGACCTTTGGTTGGTGCCGAAAATTCAGGAGTTCGAAGATGAAATTCCTACAGCGAATATTTTAGGGATGGGGGGGGGGGGGGAAGGGATTCGATATTTGAGATATAGCACGCGGCAGAAATCATGTACACGGAGCAATAAAGCGCTCACTGTGTAGGTTTCTGCCCGATGTGAACACTGTAGAAAATAAATAAATGTATTATTCAAGACAAATTTTCGATCCTGCCAGCGAGGAAAACCACAAGTTCATAAAAGCAGGACACAATAAAAATGTTAAAAGCACAAAATAAAAAAAAACCCAACATCAGTTCGTTGGTCAACAAGGGGGCCGCCATCTTGGAACAGTGAGAGACACATACTGACTGAAAATTAATGTTTTATAGTTTCTTTCGCTCGGTCAAGTAATCGTGATTTCCGTTATCAATTGTGAGCCTATAGTTTAATGTTTTAAGCAGCTCTTGGCCTTTCACACTTCGGAATCTTGGGAATTTTACGCCGGTATACGCGACCGGCGGGCGCCATTTTTGTTTTTGTCGTTTAATTTCATTGGAGTACGGAGGGAAAGAGAGATTGGCTAAAGTAATTACTTCCTAAACACTGAATTTGACGTTTATCGATTAGACAAGATTAAGGGATTATCCTGTGCGCTTAACCGTGTTTTCACGTACAATAAAAACTGCATTAACGGAAACGTAAGCAATAACAACCAAGAAAAAAAAAATGGAGCTTACATTGCTTAATTTTTTATTAGCAATATTTTTAAAACAACATTCTTTGACGGATTTTGCTTTTTATTTACACTCGGTTTTACGTTAATGAATTGATGCAACGTGGCGTTCGATTTTGTTTCAGTTTTTAGGCTGGTGAACGTGAACTGACCTTGAACTTAAAGACAGTTTTTTTTTTAGCTTCACGTAAAAAAAATAATTTACGCAAACTACGGATAGTATATTTAGATAAGGTTAAATAACAAATGTAAATAAATACAAATGAAAAAAAACTTTAGTAGGTAGTAGTTGCAGAGCGATGGCAGAACTTAACCTTTCCTTGATTTATGGTTAATATGATGGTAATAGGGAAGAGAACCCTGGTCAAGTCAAACACGTCAGCTATTGATTTGCACATTTCTACGTACACGGTGTAAAATACAAGGCACCGCTACAAAAGAGACCTAATCCCAATCGTTGCGCCCATGCCATTTTTCGAAGAGACCTATTAATTTGGATACGTGTACCTACACGGAACACACTGCTAGGTGTTACTTCAAAAGAGACCTCAGCTCCTAGAGTGAACTAACGCAATTGCAGAAAACCATGCACATGCAAAGAGAATGTCGATTGATTTGAACATTTTTACCTACACGGAATACAATGGAGGCACTGCAAAAAAGTAGACATGCGAGCCTATGCCATTTGCAGAAGAAACCATGGACATGCAAAGAGTAGACCTAGTAATTTGGACCTTTGTTTGTGCACGGAATACAATGCAAGGTATTGCTACAAAATAAACCTGAGGCCTAGAGTGAGCCTATGCAACTGCAGAAGAAATCATGCACATGAAGAGAAGGCCGATGGATTTGGACATTCTACCTATAAACAGGGGGGGGGGGGGGTCTAGCCCCTGCCCTCGTGGCAAAATGCCCCTTTTTTGTGAAAAAGTGCCCTTTTTCGGTGGAGCGGTGTTGTAAAAGAGCCTAAAACTCCAAAAAAGGATAATAGCAGCTAAAAAAGTGGTGCAAAGAGGGGCAGAAATGAATAAAGTCCTACAAAAGGGGAGTAAAAAGAGGTTGAAACACCAAAAACAAAAAAAAGGTCCCCGGAAAAAGTTTGCCCCTGCCATTTCCGAGGCCTGTGCACGTCCCTGCTTATATAGAATACAATGCAAGTTGTTGCTACAAAATAGACAGGGTCTTTGACACAACCCATGCCGATGCAAAAGAAATCATGCGCATGTAAACAGAAGGCCAATTGACTTGAACATTTTAGCTATAATATGGAATACAATGCAAGCCATTGCTACAAAATAGATCTAGCCCTACACTGAACCAATATCATTGCAGAAGAAAACATGAACGTGCAAGAGAAGACCTACTGATTTGAACATTTCTACCTATACGGAATGCAATACAAGGAATTGCTATAAAATAGACCTGAATCCTTAGATCTACGCTATTTGCAAGGAAAATCATGTCCGCAAAAGAATGCCTACTTATTTGAACATTCCCAACCTATATGGAATACAATGTATTGCTACAAAA
This sequence comes from Lithobius niger, assembly GCA_023313725.1. NCBI lineage: Eukaryota > Metazoa > Arthropoda > Chilopoda > Lithobiomorpha > Lithobiidae > Lithobius > Lithobius niger. Next base: position 2,792 of record JAHWFP010032596.1, read on the forward strand.
TAACTCTAAATCCTTAGCTCCTATTCGCCACATGCCGAAAAAAACAATGTACAAGCAAGAAAAGGCTTTCTGATTTGAACATTTCTATCTACACGGAATGCAATGCCTGGCGCAGCTACAAATTAAATAGACTTGTACCCATAGGTTGCATCCGAAGTTATTTTCAGAAACAAACACTTATGAACAAACAGAAAGTTCCATTGTTTGGACGCTTCACCCTGCAGGTAACAAAGCGAAAAGCCCGTGAGGCCTTAGACGGCATCCAAAGTTATTTTCGTTGAAGAAACAATGAGTAGAAGTTGAAAATAAAATTCCGCTTTCGGCAGACATTCATTCGGTTTTTTTCTGAGACCCTGAGAAGAAAAAAAAAGCTCTCGCAACGCCCAGATATTTCTTGCAACACTAAAAAAAAAGTGTAAACACGTATCGGTGGTAATGCCCAGGTAATGACCTACCACATACCCTAAAATGAACCCATATTTCATCACTTCACCTCAGGTGCTACGACGGTGCACAAATCATTATTAGCAGCTTTACAGATCTATTAAAACTTAGAAAGCCGGAGGGACTGTACATGTCAAGGTTGAAAAACACCTTCTACATGCACAGGTGATAGCTTCCTACTCAACTCCAATGACGCACACATGTTTGTGTGGTACCACCATACTTCAGTCCTAATGTTCCAAACTAAACAATTACAGTTACTCGCTAATAAGGCGGCGTAGGCGCGGACATATACACGATTCTGTATCTGTCGCATGTTGGCTGTTTCGACATCCAGGTCTAACATGGTTATGATTTACAGGTTACGGTACACGTGGTTTGAGTCATAAACTGTCGTTTCACGTGTTGTTGAAGATTTGAAAATAAAGCACGTAACTGGTATATTGCACTTCCTCCAACAAACTGGAAGAAACTTCTGCAACTGTGATCCGTCACGGGGTAATGAAAAAGTTGAAAATGATGTGGCAGATGTTACGTTCACCCCTAAAATAATTCGTCATTTCGTGGTATAAAAGACATGTGACTGTCATGAAATCGCATAGGTTTCCATGCCAAAGTTGACACGTTCGGTGATCGTGAAGGTGTTTGATAGCGTGGGAGTTTCGAAACTGAATTTACGAAGAGGGTGTCTTTCAAAATGCGTGTGCTGCTTTATGGGTGCTTTAATCCCGAGGAGGTAAGACAATTTTAAGTCCTATTTTCCTGGCATTGTTTTCCAGCGTGACTTAACCAGACGGCTTGCTTTTAAAGTAACACTTGTGTCAGTCGTGGGGTTCGAAACGGCATTCTCTTGGTGTGGAGACTACGATGCATGCCCTGCATGATTTGGGACTCGGTGGATATACGACGCGGACTGGACGTTAACTTTTGACGCGCACCCAACCTCAGACATGGCGCCATTAGGAGAGAAAGACAATTTTGCTAGGTAAATCTCATCGGAAATTTCTATAGGTTCTTTTACATGCCGAAAAAAGGTTTCCCTTCCCGAAAATGCCAGTGGTGGCTGAGGCCGGAATCGAACCGAGGACCTCTGGCACATGAGACGGTCATGCTGACCATCAGGCCACCTTGCCCCACCCTTCTTCTGAGATAGAGGGTTAATGTGGAATAAAGAAAAACGAAGCTTAACCCTGTGTCAGTCTAGGGGTTCGAACCGGAACTCTCTTGGTTTGGAGAATACCACAAGGGTTCAGACAAAACCTGGAAAACCAGGAAATGTCAGGGAAAATGGAAATAGAGCCAGATTCTCAGGGAAATTTCAGGGAAAACAAGATTTTTTTTTGAAAATCAGGGAAAAGACAGGAAAATTTGAAAAAAATGCCTTTGTGTATTAAGTGCTATTGAGTTAGCAGATCAGAAACAAAATTCTAGGCTAGTAGCAAATATTTTAATTTGTGCTTTAATGTGTTCAAGTATTTTAGACATAACTTCAATAAACCAAATCTTAGCTATAGTACCAATATCTGTGATGAAAATGCGTTTAGTCGCGTCTGGACTAATGTCTAAATAGCTATTTTTTTTTGGGGGGGGATATTGGATTATTTTCATACAAATATTAATAAAAAACTTGAGCCATTGTCTGTTTCCCTACGACTAAACATCTTGTAAACACCTGGAAATTGCCACTGGATGTACCTGGAAAACCTAGAAATGTCAGGGAAATTGAGAATTAAAAAATTGTCTGAACCCTGAGTCCACGCTAACCACTGGGCTCTACTTGCACGCTTTCCTCAGGTTCCCCGATGAACCTTTACAAAGATCTGGCTCCATCTTGGACTCTGGTTTTTGACCGAAAAGTAGTATGATGCCGATTGACGGCTTTTGAGGTGGGGAGGGGAGTCAAGGTGACGTTTGTGCGATCGAACTTCAGGAAACCGAAAATTCGTCGGAAATTACTCAAGTTCGAATTATGCCATTGCTGTAATGAGCACTTCCTAAACTATTCAGACACATTAACGGACAGATGTCTGTCAAAAGTGACGTTACGTTTCAGTTATTTAGGAAAAAACGCGTGGCGCCAGCATATGCACGAGCGAAGGTTCACTATCATAATAGCGATGTCAAGGGCGTTGCTAAGTAATGTCAGGTTGTATGACGGATGACAAACACGCCTATTTCTTATAGTCGTGTGACTCGTGGGGATAAGGTGTTGGGATGCTCTGATTGATGGACGACAATATCCACCTAGGTTTATAGAAATAATCCCAGGAAAAGCTAACCTGCAAGTACTCCATCTTAACGCTTCAGCGGGTAAACCCAAAGAGACATTGAGTCCGATCCTTGAACAGTGACGTCATCCTAAGAGATCGGGAAAATAACAATGTGTTTAAGAACAACTTTGAAGAGTTGTGATGACGGCGTTGAGCTGCTCGGTGAGTTTAGGAAAGTGCTCGATAATGGGAGGGTCCACTGAGATACTTCACCGCCAAGAACAAACAGTCCTGCTGGAGATGAACTATTTATTCTGCTAAGAGTTTAGCGTTAAATGGATCCTCCCCAAACTGGTAAGAGATGCCGCTAAATTTCCAAAAAGGGTCGGCCTTTGAAGGTAGTTGTATCATTAAACCAGGGAAAGGCCGCCAAGGTTAATGCTGTTAGCCAAGTTAATCACCCCGACTAATAGTTCGAAAGTTATATGAAAACAGTCTAGAACATTGCTACTCGCCATAGCTATCTTCAAGTTTTCATTTAACGTTCAACGTATTATTCGGTGCGGTTAACTTGGCTAATAGGATTAACATTAGCGGCCTTTGCCTGGTTGAATGATACAACTACCTTCCAAAGGCCGACCCTTTTTGGAAACTTGGCGGCTTCTCGTATACCAGTTTTGGTTTTTGGGTGGATATCAACACTTTTAAGGACCATGAATGTACAAATGGCCACACGGTCTTATCGTCACCTATACCTTTTTTTTCTGGAGGAATTTTATGTCTATAAACTTTCTCATTCACATATTTAACATTTACCATTGCCCAACTAGCTGCTACATAAGCCAAGAGTTTATAAAGAGCAAAATTTTGTCTGTTAGAAGTTCTCTATCCTGTCGAACTAAGAAAGTGACGTTAAAGAAATATAAAAAAAAAAATTAATTATTATTTTTTGTATGGGGGGGGGGAGGGGAGGGTGGGGCTTTCGACAGTTGACAAAACAATACCTTCGAAATTCGATATGGAAGACTATTCGAACAGACTACTTTCCCCTTTGTCCGACTTTATTAAGTCAGTTAAAGCCGAATTTCCGAAACTAGAAACGGTGCATACGTATAGTCACCTACATGGTTAAGATTGTCAACAGGGTTTTAATGTTAAGACCTTTGTAGCATTAACAATAGGATTTCTTTGGTTTAAGACCTTTACTTTAGTGTATTACTTGATCCCCCCCCCCCTATTCCACAAGGCTTTTAAACTTGCCCTCCTTGATGTGGGGGGGGGAGGCATAAGGGGGTAGGGCACATCTCCCCCTTATGCAATGATATATCTCCCTACTCAATTATACACACATGAAGTTTTATATTTCCATCTTTTTTCATTATAAAACTATGAGGGCGACCTAGAACTTTTTAGACACCCAATAATTGGGTGAAGATTAAAGGCACAGCAAAGCTCCGGAACTGGTTAAACGCTATAGATTACATTGAATCAGAGTTCTTCACTACTTGGCATATTACTCTTCTTCTACTCCTCGCAATCAATAATAAATTTGTTGCTATTAATGTGATGATACGACGAGAGCTCATTAAAATATCTTTCATCGTGCACAAACCACCAGCGTTTTACGTATAGGAACACGCATGGAAACAGCCGTCTTCCAGTTTCGGACTTTATTTATTTTTAAAACTCTATTGTTTCAGGATAAAATTATTTCGCATTTTTCCTTGTTGTCACGGTGTTTAAAACTCGGTCACGCGGAGAGAGATGTCACAAAAGATATCAACACTTTCTGTCACTTTCTTACGTAAATTATGCCACCTTTGTAACTAACTGACTCGGTGTCTCGCTTTCGATTTGATGCGCTTCACATGTTAACTCCGTTGTCAATGAAAAAAAAAATGTCAGCGAGAGCGTACCACGTCCGCATTTGCAAATGCATGAACTTTCTTCCTGTTCGTCTCGTGTGTTTAATGCTGATTCATGTCATGAATGACGTGTCGATTTAATGTTGTCTCTATTTACCGGAGTGTTTTATACATTCTCTCATCGCTGTTTAATTTGAAAATTGTCCAATTTGATGATTTTATGGGTGATGTTTGCTTGCGCCCAGCGCTATTAAACTGCCATTTGTGAAAGGTACATTTTATTTTATTTGCGTAGTTTTACTCTTTAATGCGAGGTAAATAAAGATGTGAAATACGGCGTTTTAATCAATTTACCCGGGATGACATGAAAAAGAATAAAAACATAACAACCTTACGACGAACGATGAGTATTAGGCCCGTATGCTTGCTCTGTCCTAGCGTTGTGATGGGAACAGCGCCCATCTCGGCGAAATTTTGTGCTGCAAAAATGGACGCACCTTACGAGGAATTGAAAAAAAAATATGGTACCTATATGAGCACTTTCCGGAAGTAGCCTGAAAGCTCATCGCGGTCATCAAAGCTCATTAAATTAGCTTCTAAACGCACGATGAATTTCCTCCCAATTTGACGTCATCAGTGAAGCATTGGTCCCATCAAGTCTTCGAGGCAATTTTTCCGTTGAATCCGTCGACTAAAGATTGTGGACCTGCACACTTTCTTCGGTAGGATTATATGTAAACTTAATTAATAAATGGTGGAGATTGTCGTTAAATAAAGTCCCCAGAGTCGGATTGGCCCAGCCGGGAACCCGGGGATCCCAGGGAAGGCCCTAACTATGGGAGGCTTTCGTTAAAAAAATTTTTTGTTTAAATTTGAAATTTATTCGTGTGAAATTTGCATGCGAATAAATGCATCCCTAAGTTGCAGAAAAATGTTTCAAATTCACGCTGCCTTCTTTAAAAAACGCCATGTTTAAGGGCTCCGCCCCGAACTCTCCCCCCCCCCTCCCAAACACACGCTAAGGCCCTTGCTTCAAAGAAACATTTTTTAAATTTAAAACAAAAATTTCATCCCTAAGTTGCAGGAATACGTTCCAAATTCATGCTGGTTTCTTTAAAATACTTTTAGTATACAGGGCTCCGCCCCGGATACCCCAACCCCACACACACACAGGAGGCCCTTGTTTAAAAAAAAAAAAACCATTTCTTTTTAAAATTAGAAATGAATTTCCGTGAAAATTTCATCACTAATGTGCAGGAAAACGCTTCAAATTCATACAGATTTCTTAAAAATACACTAGCTTGAGGCGCTTTCCCAACCCCCCCCCCCTCCACTCCCAGTGGTTCGCGGGGAGGCCCGACCCCTCCCAATCCGATACTGAAAGTCCCCATAGAGCTAATAAAAAGAAACATGTCATACGTATAAGTAGTATACGTTTTATCGACCGGTATTTTACTTAGCAACGCCCTTAACAACGCAACTTTTACGGCGAGCATACGATTACGAGCATTTACGTTGTCGAAACACTTCTTTCGTGACGTTGGGCGCCATTTTGCACGTAGACGGACGACGCATCAGCCAACTCTGTTCGAAAACTACTCACGTGTGACGTCACTCTTGGTGGAAGTCGTCGGTTTAGATGAAACCGACTGCTGAGCTGTTCGGTGAGTTTAGAAAAGCGTAGGAGAGCTTGGATAAGTTTATATTTTGCCAAATGCTTGCATTAGCAGCGTCCCGTTCTCTAAAAGCTTGTATTTTATTAAGGACCATTTCAACTTAAATTCAGTATATGTTTTGGGCTTTCAGTCAAAACCAAACCGAGCCGAACGTTCTTTCCTCTTGAACCCTTTTGTGTCCCGAACCCGCAATTCAGGCGAGCTGATAAATACAATATAATGAATCTGAACCATTGAATTGACCAAATTATGTTGTGGCACAGTAAGTTGTGTTAAAAAATACCTCCTGATTGGTGAATGAGTTGTCACAAGCACATGGGATACAGAATTCAATAAAATTTTCTGCAATTTATTGATGCCTTGTTCGCCTAATAAACAAACCACGATGAGTTATAATGACACATGGTGGCACAGGTTACTATAGTGTGTTATTACTCGTCATTTAATGTTCGTTTGTTTATTAGGTGAAGAAGACATCAATAAATTGCCGAAAATTTTATTGAATTCTGTATCCCATGTACTCGTGGCAACTCATTCACCAGTCAGGAGGTATTTTTTAACACAACGAATCTGAACCACTTTTTGTGTAACGTTATTCCACCGTAGGTATATAGGAGCTTTGAAAGTTAGGTTTTTGGATCAAAATCTCATCCCCATTGTAGCTACCAACATTCTAAAACTCCCCTTCCCCTATTCGTCCCCGTCAGTAGTGGTTATGAACCGCACAAAGTAAACCCGAAGTCAAGTTCCCAACATGTAAACAAAGCCGGGAGGGAAGACTCATTTGTTGGCGTACGGGTTGAATTTACCCATCAGTGATCTTCAATCAATGACTACTTTCACAAACTCACCGCGTCACAGGAGGCGGATTTTGCGCTGGACCCACCGACTAAACATGGCAGACATGCAGTTGTTCTTCGCTACGATTACTTAACGCAAACGTAGTCAACGACTGGCAGGAGAGTGTCGTCACGCACTGTCATCACACTAAGCTAAAAGGACGTCACTCGATCGTAAATAATAAACATATTTATTGGCGGTGTATAACGTATCACTCCTTAGCAACATCCTTAACAACGGAAGTAAACAATAGAAACGTGACGTCAGTTTTGATGAAACCGGTCGCAGAGATGTTTAGTGAGTTTATGAAAGTGATCTATAATTGATTACATTAATTTCTTATTCTGTTTAAATCTGATTAATTTTTATATTTGAAATTTTTTTGTTTGCTTTCCGCAAAACGAACACCATGCCGACTTTCACTGAAACGTCCACGATGAAAAGACTACATCAAAGCTTTCTGCTTCATTATTATACAGATCGAAGCTTTACTCGTTTTTGAATGGTCGCCGACAAACAAACCACAGAGATATATAGTATATATCACTTAGAAGTCGCTTATTTCGCTTTCATTCTTATCATGCCCATATTACGGAAATTACGTCAAGTTCGTTAATCATCGGACTTTTACGGAAACACGAAGCTGCTTTTCAGCAGTGTTCGGAGTAATTATGCTCATATTAGGACAACGAAGTCACTTTCGTGAATTGTCGGACTTTTACGAAAACTCGAAGATGTTTTTCGGTCATGGCACGTTTAAGGTGGTGTATCAGCGGCATTAAAATGTCGTTTAGGCCTAATACGAAACGCCTGCGCCGAAGCAAATGAAATTACAGGTTGGTTGACAAAATGTGATGGGGGGAGGGGGGGCTAGTGTCGCTACGCCAAACAGACGTCAACATTATAAAACTAAACATCGTAAATCGAAATTACTTCGCAAATCGAAAGTCGAAAGCGTGAATCGAAGTTGAAACTGTAAAACGAAATTACTTCGAAGAATCGTTTTGCGGAAAGAAAAACAAAAATTCTCAAACCGAATCCTTCTCGTGCTTCTAGGAAATTTATAATTTACGCGCGTTGTAGCACTCAACTACTTTCCAACAAATTAGGCTGCTAAAAATTAATTAAGTGGTTCTCGGGAGCGCACGCTTGGTTTTTTTTTGTTTGTTTCCTCAGCGCATGAAACGTTTTTTATGACATTGTCATAGAAATGTTATGAACCGAACAAGGTAAACCCGAAGTCAAGTTCCCAACATGAAAACAAAGCCAGGAGTACTCATTTGTTGGCGTAAGGGTTGAATTTAACCATCATCAGTGATCTTTAATCAATGAGTAACTTTATTCGATGTTCATTGGTTGAATTTAAAACAGTAACAGTAAACGGAATAACCTGTATAGCTCTCCTTGGTTGGCGTACTGTACGGCAAAACATGGCCGGCGCTATTTAAAGTTTGTACAGCTTCTTGGCGTAGCTCGCTTCAAACGTTGCAATTTCTACATGTTCGTATTATTCGATAATTTTTTCGTCTTAATCTCCCGAGAACCACTTAATTAATTTTTAGCGGCCTTATCTGGAAAGGAGTTTCGTACTAAATCACACAAATCACCGATTTCGTGTAAGCACTCGTGGTATTTCAGCCGATAATACTTGATTAATTGTTGCATTGAAACTCAAAATCCCTGAAACTTCTCATCCAATTTTACTGATTTACGAACTTGAGTCTGTAAACTGCGTGTTGAAAATTTCATAAAAATAGGACAATGGGTTCAAAATCGCGAAAACGGACAGACATACACCATGACATAATGGGAAGCTCCATTGCTCTGTTTCGCAGCGTGCGCCACTAAAACTTGTGGCTAGTTCCACGTGCATATAGCACCGATATTTCAGTTTTTTTTTATTGGCTTGCGTGTGATTTGGCAAGAAATCGTAGTAATATATATACCTCAAATCACATAACCTAGTTTTTTTTTTTTTATATATATACAATTGCGCTGCGATTTGCGGTTCTTCGAACAGTACAAAAAAAAAATACACATTGTATGATTGTATGTTGCGTTAACAATGAAGAAAACGGCTGTTGGGAGTAGTCTGACCAAGAATGAAGAGTAAAGCGTCTGGTTTTCAGCCAGACAAACCCACCCACAACAGACGTGAACGTAACTTTTATTGCTCAGTTATATACATCAACGGATCACTGTCACCGCTTCGTACGGTATTAACCTGTGTGTCTCGAATGTATAGGCTCTCGCGCAATAAAAAGAAAAAAGGAATAAAAACTAAAAAACAGGAAAATGAAGTTAATGTATTGGGAAACTATGTCGATGCGTTTCGCGAAGTGAAAACACCTGAAATTCTTGAAAGGGAGGTATGGTTCATGTAGCAGCAATGTCCCAATCGCTGATTCATAAGGTAATACCATTGAGAAATTCCCTGCCAGAAAGTTGTTCTCGTGATCGGTTACGAAATTCGTCCAATCACAGTCGAATGACGGTGATAAGACTTCAGCAACTTAAGCTATACTATTGTCTTATCACTGTAAGTCGGTGTTCATTGGCTAAAGTTAAAACACTAAATCAGTAACGGAATAACCTGTAGTTCTCATTGGTCCGTACTGCATGGCAAAACATGGCCGGCGCTATTTAAAGGTTGTACCGCTTCCTGGCGTAGCTCGCTTCAAACGTTGCAATTTTTACATGTTGGTATTATCCGATAATTTTTTCGGCTTTTCCCCCCATCTTGCGTTTGTTGCAACGTGCTATTCCTGTTGGTATTTCCAACGGGAATACCACGTTGCAATAACGGCGGCAAGATGGACGGATTAAGGCGAAAAAATTATCTGATAATACCAGCATGCCGAAATTGCTGAAAAATGCTTGGTATAATGAAACGAGTGGTGATAAGAAAAATTATATTTCAACCCGTGGGGGGGGGGGGGGGGCGGGGTGACGCTTAATGGCGCGTTGACAGCAAGGTCATTAACACCAACCACACATTACAGAGGTGTTAAACAAACCCCAAATCTAGATCTTATCATAAATCTACTAGGTTCGCGTGGTATTGCCAACGGGAATACAACGTTGGAAATAAAACGCGAGCCTGGTTGAAATATAGATAATTTTTCTCAATCACTCGTTACATTCCCAAGCATTTTTCAGTTCGAAGTGTAACTCTAACTCGTGAAGGAGAACATCTATGTATATATAACTATCCAAGAGGTCAGGGAGCAGGCCATGGCCCACGTTCGCGCGCGTCTGGTAAGAGGGAAAGCAGTAGGGGAAAGCTTTTCAGGACAGCATGCGTCTCGAAGGGGCAGTTTCGAGACCGCCTTGAGCCTTATTTTTTCCGCCAACATGAACATAAACATGGCTGGTAGAGTGTAACAGAAATGATTATTAGAAAGTGAGGATCATTAAAATGAGGGGAGGGGGAGGTGATTTGAATGCGCTGATTGAGTGAGCGAAACGAACGGAAATCAGTGTTTGCTAGCCAGTGTGCACAACAATTTGGAGAACTCGGTCGAACATGGTCATACACATGAGGTATCATACGTAACCAATGCTGGAAACCGTGAATTCAACACCATCCACGGGCTTCAGCTATAGTGACTAATTTTAAACTATACTGTTGTGGTATTATTCGGGTACCACAGGTATTCAGGTATGGATTAATTGGGTCAACCAAAGACTTACCTCTAATTGATAGACTGGCCTAACACGTTCTTGTAGGTGAATTGTTTGTTGTGTAGGTATTTCGTTCTGTTGTTAGTTGAGTGTATAGAGTTAGCTTTTGAGTCGGTCAATGTGAGTAAATTTGCGTCAAGCTTACTTCATATTTTTCGGAATAATTTCCCTGAAATAGTTTTTTTCCAAGAGCTGGTAAACGTTTGTTATTGTATTTGAACGTCACTAAATACCTTCGTCAAGCCTGTACCTTTCAAATTCATAAACTAAAACAGATGCCTAATTTTATAAAGTAGTTAGAAAAACCCCGATAAAGCCCAACAAATAAACAAAAGTCCAAGAAATAAAAGGTTGTAAATAAGGTAAAAGACGCACACACAAACGCGCAAAACATGCCTAATATTACGTCATCACGAAAACCATCAGCGATACCTTCATCACAGATGTAGAAACAAAACAAAAAGAGTGTTGTGGCTGGTCTGGATCTAGAGAATGTAAAGCAACTTTGTTATTTTTTAAAATCTCTGGTGAAGGCACCCTAGCGTTTTTAACGATGCCAAATTATCAGAAGTGTTTTATTTCGTTTTGTGCAGGGGCTTCTATCGTATTTATTACGTTTTTTTTTTACTTAGTGACTGGCTTCTTACCTTACTTGAGCTTAATGAGGACGCTCAGTGTGACTACGCAATCTCCAACATTTTGTTAATTAGGTTTATATAAATACTCTCAGCGAACAATAACTGCAGGCCAACATCTTTAAGTGGTGGATTGAGCAGAAAAACCGCCTCCTGGAATCGGTAGGATCGATGTTTCAGCGGTGACGCCACTGCGATGTATCACAAAATACATCGTCGTTTAGGAACTACTTTGGTGAGCTGTGATGACTACGGTGACGTTTTAAGAAAATGGGCTACTCATAATACAGAAATTTTTCGAATGCGCAAAGTAAAAAGGATCCAGATGCCTTTAACCAAAATGGAACAAACCAGAAAGATACACAAAAAAGCGACGAGTTGAGTCCGAATACTACCCGTTATCAAGCAGTACACTTCACTTAAAAGCGAGCCTCAATACATAAAATACACTACAGGGATAAGCCGCCCGACAACAAGAATAAGTCAAAGTTAATACTTGAATTAAAAACGGACCTTAGCCGGGTTAAAAGCCCACATTAGGATGCCTGATCATCCACCCAGAAAGCAGAGTGGAGGTGAAGAGAAACAACCACAATTTCTCGTCACCTCCATTCTGCTTTCTGGGTGGATGTAAAGGAATTCTGTAGTCGGCTTTTAATCCGGCTAAGGTCCTTTTTATTTTTATATTTTAATTTTGATTTATGCTTGTTGTTGGATGGATTATCCATGAAGTGTATTTTATGTATTGACGCTCGTTTTTTTGCGAGAAGTGTGCTGCTTGATAACGGGTAGTCGTCGGACCCGAAACGTCGCTTTTTGGTGCATTTTTGTTCACCTTCCTGGCTTGTTCTGTTTTGGTTACTATCTTGGTGCTTTTACCTTTTCGTCACAAATGCCTTTCTCACATACACGAAAACAACTAGGCCGTGATATGCAAGTAGAATTTTTATTTTAAAGTTGATGTTTACGGGAGATGGTATATTCTCGACTCGAGCGTAGTTTAAGTATGGATAAATTTTCTCAAACACTCGTTACATCCCCAAGCTGATAAAAACACCTCACGCAAGTGCTCGGTATTTTTTCAGCTTCGGAATGTAACTCTTGGTTGAGAAAATTTATCGATAAAAAACTACGCTCTCGTTATATTATTACTGATAAAAGTTGCTCCCTGGCCGGGCAATTACTCCTGAAAACATAAAAACACAGTTTGATTTTTTTCAGCAATGTTATTTGGTGCCTTGTTCACAAAATAGAGTGAAAAAACATTAAAAAAACACGTAGGGGCCAGCCTTTACCACCTTAACTGGTATTAAGGAAAAATGGAAAAATTGGAAAAATGGCCACTAATATGGCCACGACCAGATAAGGTGGTAAGGGCTGGTCCCTCCGTTTTTTTTTATATATATTTTTTTTTACTGTATTTTGCGAGCAAGACACCAAATATTAGTGCTGAAAATTAAAATCAATTTTTTTTTGTGTTTTCATGTTCACGTGAGTTATTGTCCACTCAAGGAGCAACTTTTATCGTTGCCTCACCCACTCACGAAGTCAAATATCCGTTGGCTTTTCCACCGCTTATTTACAAGCTGGACCCGCTATCGTATTTAGGGTCAAATTTTGCACAACATCGTCACTATTAACTACTCTTTTGGCAAACACTTTGCAGAAAGTCATTTCAGCTCTGACAGCAATAGTGTTTGAAAATTTCTGTCTTAAAGAAAGTATCGATAAGTGATTTATAATTTTACAGTAATTTTATTGAGAATGAGCCGCAAACACATGCATGCAGTACCCACTCTTATTTGATTTCAAGCCTTGTGTATGGTAATGGCGAAATTGGAATTTTCCAATCTTGTATTCCACCGTAATTTTTACACTATTTTGAAAAAAAAATTGTGTTTATTTGATAAATTTAGAGGAAAATTGGGGTCACAGAACGGGCATCCAGGGGCGTGTTGGGAGGACCATTGGCCCGAGAAATGATTAACGTAGGCCCCTCTCTTGTGGCATTGTACAGAAATCAGTCATCATGAAAAAATTTGAATAGGCCATGCCAGTCCCTCGGACCATAGGTCCCACGGAAAACCTCCCATTTTTCCCCGTACGCCCCCCGCGAACACCCGCACTCTCTCGTTGCAAAATACGCAAAAAGCTATTCATGCCTTATTCGGAAATAATTTTTTTTTCAATTTAAAATGTTTAAAATTTTTTTTTTATAAATGGAACAATCACGGAACAGTTGCGACCACTACTGCACATGTTTTCTTGTTTTTTTTTCCCGAGAAGCAAATACTGCAGGGCGCGACACACCGATGTTTGCTGTCCTGTGTCGCCCCGTTCACTCAAGGTTGACAAAAGCGGTAATTATAGCTGTTAGGTAGACTTTCACTTGTCTACGTAACAGCTATAATTAAAAAATTAAATAAAGGAAAAAAAAAATAAAACAGAAAAAAAAAAACAGTAGCTTTTGTTTGGAATTTGTGTAGCGTACAGTGTCACAAATTTGCCTCGATGTGGGTTAATTTTTGAATACAGCCATAAAACTGTCCTGTTATTGGAAAGATTCTTTTTTGTTTCCAAGCTGTCATGATTTACAACTTACTTTTTTACCTCAAAACGAAAAACACAAAGGAAACACAGGATTATTTTGGGGGGGATTTTTATAATAATTTACAAGATGTTGTAGTTGTTGAACTTAAGAACAGCATAGGCCAACACAATATTCAACGAAATACCGCATACCTATACCACGCGCCATCGCTGTTTGCTGTGACGTGCATATCACGTGACTGGGCTAGTCCAATCAGACGGCCAAACAGCCGCTGTTCTCGTTCGTTATTGGCTAACTCATTGTGACGTCACGGCACACAGCCATTGCGCATGGTTTAATTGAAACATCAGTTCCAACTGACACGCACAAGCTAGTACAAGCCTCATCGCAGCTGTAGTTTAATTTGACATTTATAAATTTGTTGATTAATAAAAAAAAAATAAGATTGTAATCAGGCCCGTCGACTGGGGAAGAGGGTGAGACAAGGAAGACATTTTGTTCCATGCCCCCGTACTCTTGGCCCAAAAGTGGGGCCCCATCCCGTCCCCGGTTCCAGAAAGGTAACCAAGAGAGATTGGAGGAGGAGCCCCTGACCACAATAATTTTGTCCCGGGCCCCACCATTTCTCTCGACAGCCCTCCGGGTTGTGATACACGGATATCATGAAAAGATCAAACAAGTTCCAACTCAGTGTTTTCAATAGAATGTTATCTGACATACAAAGAACCCCTGCGTTTATAAAAAGCCGCACAGTGTTTATTAATTGTTGGCCATAATAATACATTTTAGGCCTCGGTCACACGACTGCAAAATAAAAATGATAAAAACGACGAGTAGAAAATAAACACTGCCTTTTATTAACTTGTGGGTTCTTGGCCTGGCAGGTGGTATTCTTTTGAAAATATCCTACAACCCACAAAATAATACCGACTTTTCCCACCTGCAGCAAAATTATCATGTTGCTGTATAGAGTCGTATAAAAAGACACGCATGAGATATCTTTTCAAACGTAGTTTAAATTCCCTGAGTTGTCCCTGAGTTTCAAACGTAGTTTAAATTGCCCGAATTTTCCAGACTTCACCAGGTTGATGGGAAGCCTTACAGCGAGTTTTTGTGCGACAAAAATGCATCCTCCTTAAGAGAGAGAGCTTTAGCAGTCAAAATTAGGCAAAATAACGTAAAAGGCAGCCAGTAACAGTCAGTCAGAACGGTCCCCAGAATTGTCGGGAAGAAACTTGGGGCTTGCCTGCCCACCCACCCCCCAAGTCTCTCCCCTAAAATCTGCGACTGTATGGATATCAAAGACTAAAGTATATTGAATCAGATTTCTCATCCCTTGTTATTGGTGTATTCCTGCTGTTATTGGCCTTGTGTGCAGTTTTTCTATTATACTTAATACCGTTTTTTTTTCTTGTCTTTACAGCTCCTGATGTCGAGTCAGCCGACGTCGGCCAGTGCCCCTCCTTCGGCCTCGGCTACCCAACTCTCGTCTCCCTCTTCCGGCTGCTGTGAGTCTGGACGTCCGATCATCACTGACCCTTTAACCGGACAGACGGTCTGTTCTTGCCAATACGACCCACAGACTCAGCTGCTAAACTACCAGAGGCTAGCGTCCGCTGGAATTCCACTGTACAGCAATCCTTACGCCGAGCAGGGTTATCTGCCTCTGAGTGCGGAACAATCAGCCTTCTACACTCCTTCGGTACGTGTTACTTGCGGAATACTTTTTTTTTTAGCGACTAATTTTTTTTTTAATTATTGTTTTCCTCGGTGGGATTGTTTTCATGTTAAGGGATAAATGAAATAATGGTTACAGCGTGAACTTTGCAACAATGTTCCGGTGTAAGCGATTTAATGCACACTTTTTTTGGTTTAGAGCGACGTCCGACGGGGTGTGGAAAGTCACCGAGGATGTTCCACACCTCCTCGCACGTCGCTCCGCCAAAAGTGTGCATGAAATCGCTTACACCGGAACATTGTTGCAAAACATGCTATAACTTTCTTATTAACCCGTACAGTTCCGGTAAAAAAAACCCGCCCTTTTTCGTTATATCGAGGGTCGTAATAACAACCATGGAGAAATTCAGTTATCTCGAAAACTACAGAACGGATTTTCATGAAACAAAGACTGAAATGCTTATTGGATTGTCTACTGCATTTCTACCCTTATTAAATACTACGTTAACTGGCTGGAATAATTGGCCGAGCGAGAAAAATTGATGATATCTGATGATATCTCGAAAACTAGTGGAAGGATTTTCGTGAAACAAAGACTGAATTGCATATTATATTTTGCTGCTTAATATTGCATGTCATACGTATAGAAATATAGCATATACCATAACAATTAATTCAGTTTTTGTTTTATTCAATTCTATCCAGTAGTTTATGAGATATATTATTAGTTATCAACTCGTGTTGCTCGCTCGGCCAATTATATTTGGCTACTTACCATTACATGTAACACGCATCGAAATATAGCTGATATCATAATAAGTAACCCAGTTTTTGTTTCATTCAATTCTGTCCAGTAGTTTTCGAGATATCAACATTTTGTTCAGTGCCACATACATTAATCTTGCAACTTCTTCCGTATAACGAAGGCGTTTTTTTTGACCGGAACTGTACCTTCATCTCGTCTAGCAGCCCCGAACGGAAACAGCGCTGTCGGATGAAGGGAGAAGTTCTCATTTCCTTGTTTTTTCGAAAGCTGGAACAAAAATCGAGCAACAATGCATTAAAAATATTAATGCCGACGGCTCAACGACAGTTAAATAGATACTGATACAAACCTATTTACGTTGCCTTGTGGACTTCAGACTGCCTGAGCGGGGAATCGAATCCACGACCTTCGAAACCAAAGGCCGAGGTCCTACCGCTGAGGCATGCTGACCGTGCTGAGGCAGTCTGACATGTAAGTCCAAAAGGCAACGTAAATAGGTTTGCGTCTGTATTTCTTTTAACAGTATGCTTTGATATGACGTTCCAGGCGTCGTAATTTCGTTGTTGACTGGCCAGGCAACTTCTCAGTTCCCTTATTCGTCGAAGGGAAATTCGGAATCAAGCAACGGTCCCATGAGTAACGATGCTTTAACAAGATGCCTTGAACGGACATTACACGTGGAATATTGTTGCTAAAGATTTGTTGTAGTCTGACGGGCAAAATCTTATATCCCTTGTTCGCTTTAAGAAGCACTTCGGAATCGACCAATAATGCCGAAGATAGAGCTGTTGCAGTTGTTGAAGAATGTAACGTTGGAGGTTTAAAACGTAACAAACACTACTGGAAAATCCAAATCCAATGTAATGATCCAAAGTAGCATATTGCTTTGTAACCGGGGGATTGCTCTAAGTTCCTCGGAACTCTTAAATCAACATGTTCAAAACGCTGAAAAATCTAATTTACAAAACTTTTACAATTACTTTTGCCAGATTTAATCTTAACTTCGGCACGGGATGAGGGAGGGGGGGGGGGGGGGTGACACTTAATCCTTGTGCCACCTCCCTCTCCCGCGTTCGTCACTGATCATTCTTACGTGCGTGTGTTCTGACTTTCTTTGATTTTAAAGGGATAAACATTTATTTTTATTTTTCTGCTCTGTCCAATGCAAGCATGTGGAATTTTCAGTTTACAATATATACAGTATGCAATACATTGCAACATAACAATACAATATAATTTCAAATATTATCTGTTTATTTTCAGACCAACGGTTTCGAACTTAAGGACAATTTAGGGACATGGCCTTATGCTGCCTCTGTCTACTATCCTTACGACACGACATTGGCCGGGTACCCCTTCACCAATGGGTGAGTAGCCGTTTTATGCACAACTCTTCCAATGTATTATGCAAGACGTTTCACAGGTTTCTGGTGCACCGAACTTTTAGGCATTACACACTTCGTGATGGAGCTTAAATACAGCGTGGCTACGACGACATCGACAGTGTATAGACTTGGTGGATACGCCCAAGGTGCACAGCAGTGCTTCCATTGTAACTAATTGCCTTTTAGCATGTCTTCAACCCAGTGAACCAGAAAAAATATGACGATAAGGAAAAACTTAGTTCGTCCTTGTTGCAAATATATTAAAATTAAGCACAGTCATGGTGTGAAAGTTTATTATTGACTGCGATAATGGCACTAATGATTTTACATAAAGACAATCTTTGTAACATGACGTCATTTGTTACCAAGGTGCGTTCTGACTGGCAAAAAAATGCACAAGGTCGTGTAAATGGCGGCAGGTATTTAATTTTCGACAATAAAAACAAATAAGATAGTGAAAACAGGACATGATCAGCCCTGAAATAATGGGGGGGGGGGGAATGAGATTTAATAATGCGTGAAATAATGCTCCGACACGTTTAGGTGGTTTAGGTGTTAAGAAGGTGAAAAGCTTCCAGTTGCAACGTTTCTTCTTTCCAGACGAAGTGGGAATCCAATCGCAGTGGGAATCCAATCTAATTTTTTTTAATGAAGTTTTATGCTATCCCCTCTAGTTGGGAGAAGGCAGGGTCATCTCTTGCAAGGTGTTTCCAAGAAAGCGAGCTAGGTCATAATACTCGACTGAAATTAAATATTGAGGGTTAGTCTGGGGTTTGTCTATTTGTGACGCAATAGGCAATTTTTTTCCCGATTTGATTGAAATTTTCTGACAAGGCAGCACTGGTGCGTGAAATGCACGAGTTCGAAGATGAAATTTCTGCCTCAGATATTTTTGGGGATATTTTGGTTTTTAACAGTCCGTTACAGCAGAGTTCTTCTTTGTCTCTTTAAGGAGACCCGCATTCGGAACGGACAGTATCCGCACTACAGCTGTCCTACCCTATGCAGGAGGTAGTTAGGAGGCTAGAGCAGGACTATCTACAGTACTGGCCGGATCTTGAATGAAAAATAACATTACGAGACTGTGTTGGCAATATGGCCACCGAAAGTGCTGCTGATGCGATTGAGTTGCCGCATTTTGTCATCCGAGGCCGACACCCTCCGTACAAACTGCTAACGAACGTGTTGCTTTTTTTTTTTTTGCAAACGCAGTGAAATAGCTTAACTGTAGCTGAGCGATATTTTTAAACACCATTTAAAAATACTCTTACAAATAATAAAAAATTTTGCCACCAAAATCTACGTAAAAATTTAAATTATTATTTCAAAAACCGCCACTAGCCGCCAATAGATATCGCGTCGCACCGTACAAACTTGCTACCTCGAAGAACAGACCTCGACGAAATGAACCAGACGTGGCGGTCATTTTGTCTACCTCCCTAATATCGTTGTAGAGCGGGCCAGTTAGTTTAGTAGCCATGGCTAGAGCCAGTAATGCAAACGACGTATATAGTCTACCCATTCTGTTTTATTTTGAGAACTCATCATAGACAACATGCAAGGGTGAAACGAATACGGTTTCAGCAAGCAAAATAGCAGAAACTTCTGCTTGTTAGGGGGGTCCATTCAACTAAATGGGAGATACCCGGGCCTAGCCCTATTTTTACCAATTGATCATTTAATATCAATTAGCTCTCACCCACAAAGATCTCTACAGACCGTTGCGCCCTTGTTTGAGCTCGTCAGTAGAGAATACTTTGTGGAGGAGAGCTAGGCCCTTGTCATTTGCCCTAGCAAGCGTAGCCTAGATCTCATCCACAAAGTATTCTCTACTGACGGGCCCAAACAAGGGTGAAACAGTCTGTAAGAGATCTTTGTGGGTGAGAACTAATTGATATTAAAAGACAATATGCACAGTTTCCCAACGCTTCTAAGGTTTTGCGGGGTGACTTCAACGACACCCAAAACTCGGTGGACAATGAAAACTCCATTCTGCGTTAATTGAAAGACATATCATCATGTCCATTAATTTGTCTGTCCACTCCCACCGCTGACCGGCAAAAGTCCATAAAAGCCACCATCAGCTGTTGTCTCCATTCCACTTTCTGACCAACCCTCATTTGCGCCTATACCATGCACCAATTATATTTTACTAATGGCCGAGGGATTGTTGGGAGTTATTTATTGGTGTCCATTTGGCCACCCATATTAAACTCTGCCCTCTCCACTGAAACCCCAAGCTGACCAGACCCATTCCAGGATGGCTGACCACATGCTGAAAGCCCCCCTACCACACCACAGTTTAATATAATCTAATGCCAAAAACGATCCTGCAATTACGAGGTGTTTAAGGGTTAAGTTATATTTTGTGAGGTTATGTGAGAATGAAAGTTAATGGTAAAAATATTGTTAGTTATTGTTTGCGAATATGAAATATGTCAGCATGAGCTGGTCTACACGCGGAGTGAGTCAGAATACCGCGGTAGCAATCCCAACAACGTAAAAATTTACGGGTCATTGTCAAGTTTTACGCAAAGCTTTGTCAGGACCAATTCGTGCAATTTTTAATGTGCATATAGCAGTCCTTAAGGTCATACTACGAGAAATGGTGAAAGACAAACCGGACTGCTAGTCCAAGTTTGAAAGTTATTAAGGACATCATGATTAGCAGAAATAATTTGGTGAATTCCTTTTTTTTCCAACACTAAAAAAAACTTCAAAAATTAAGCTGTAATTGAAACGAACATGTAAAGTAAACCTGGTTGACTCAGGATCCTCGTGTGCAATTCGCAATCCATATTTTTTTCTTCCTAATTTTCGGAATGTCGTCTGCTTTCGGAGAACTACGTTACAAGTGTTAAAAAAAAAACATTAAAACTCATACAAACATTTACAATAAAATTCAACTTACCAAACTTGGAACCTCATAAAGTCGAATTGTAGATGGATACTATGCAATTAATCATGGATAAGAATTACACGTAAAGCAGTTTTTTTTCCCAACATTATCCCAGCTTTCCATCAGTTTAAGTTGTATCTATAAAACTGGCAAACCTCTTTTTGGCACACGGACCCACACAATTAAGATACATCATTCTTCCCGGTTGACTTTCCTGTATGGGTCAGTTTTGCAACTTTACTTCAGTATCGTGCAAATATTGGCATTCATTTTCCTATTTTATTCCCTCGTGAGAAACGGTTTTGCATTCACTCTAACTCATGCAAAAGTTGCTAAAGCTATTTCGCGCAGGATGCTTTAATATATTGAGAAGGTATGTCCTTTTAATAAGCGGAATTTCACTTCTTATGGTGCCAAGATAAACAAAAGAGCTTGAAAACAAGCTACGTTCATCAAAGTCGAATCAACTCAGTATTTGACTCTTCTGTCGCAAACTGGCTCGGCTCGAGTCGAATAAAGGCCACCCGCGCACTAGGCGGCCTGGTCGCACGGCCAAAAAATACGGCGACGTGCCGCGCGGCCACGTTCGTTTTCCCTTGATAATTCTCGTTCACGTGGTGAAAAATGAACACGGGGCTAGTATGGTCGCCCTGTGGTCGCCTGCACGCCGCCCGGGATCCCAGTGGCCGCCGCGATTGCCTGGCTGCGGCGGCCAAGTGCGCGTTGCTACATATACCGTAAGCAGTCTCGTCGGCCGCAGCGACCTGGCCGCGCGGCTTGGTCGCCGTGTGCGCGGGGGGGCTTAACCCTCTGCCTGCCGAGCCCAACTCGTTGCAGACAAGACCAAAGCCGTGCGTTTCTCTTCCATCGAGCAATTTAACGAAAGAAGAGTATGGTTCGTGATTAACGTCAAACTTCAGGTAAATAAACGGGATAGGGTCAGTGTATTGTGCTTAATACAGTCGTTGATTTTACATCACACTCGTTTTTCGCTAAATTGCTAGATGGAAAAGAACGCACGGAAGTTTAAGTATTAAAAACAGAGTCCAAGAGACGCATGGCCAACAATGGAGAAAACGACAACAATACTAGGTTCCCTTAACAAGCCGACTCCAGTGACGGCCGTGGCCGAGTTGGTAGAAGCGTGTGCCTCACGTTAAAGAGCTCCTTCAAGTTGCTAGTTCGAGTCCCGTCTAGGTTAGACCTACTTTCGTGGAGATAGACTGCAGATATAAAATTTATGTGTCAGGTAAGGGGTTAAAAAATACTCGTACCACCCCCTGAAGAGATCTTCCAGTAAAGGGTGTTTAATGAACAGATTTTTGCTCCTTGGGTTAGCGAAATACGGTATTAGTTAGTCAGACTTCGTTGTTCTGTGACTTAGAACTTTGGCTAAACTCGTCCACCTTCCACTTTCATTGGTTGTTTAAAACACCCTTCAAGTTTCCATCCGTTTCCCTTCCTTTTGCTTGTTCCATTCCCTTCTCGCCACCGCCACAGAAGGGGGGCTCCTAAGAATCCATTAAATCCGCAAGTAGATCACCACTTCTAGAATGTTTGTTAACGATAAAGATAGAAAGAAAGGAGGAAAATGAAGGTGTGCACGAAGTAGGGGGGTAGTAGGGGGTACTGGAGTTAAGAGAGAATAGAATTTGCATTGGGTGGGCGTTGAGGGCGGAAGATGGGCGTCGGTGGGGGGGGGGGGGAGGAGAGGGATCGGGGTGGAGGTAAAGACTTACCCGTGAATGCAAGGTGTTAGATTTGCACCGCCGCCGCCTATCGGGAACCTCTTTTGTTCCGAGGAGATTGCATTTCTGTAAAACAAATGAAGGAACAAATAGTTTTCGCCAAACGCCGAATACCAACCACTATAGCTACCACCACTTCGGCGACTGACGGCGACGACTTCTTCGTTGGCGTGGCGGCGATGAAGCCGGGCCTCATGCAAATTCATGATAGCAAATGCAAAAGAAATGGGTGCGAAAAACACCTTGGAAAGAAGTCGTTGCTTTTTTTCCTCTTTTGCAGTCTTCCATCTCTCTCCCCCCACCCCCCCTCTTGACTTCCATCTCTCCGTTTTCCGACCGTTGCTCTCAAATCCCGTTTCTACCAACAAACCGGGGTCTTTTAACGCCTCGCGGTTGTCACTTTCGATGTCAATCTTTTGTACAGTTGGGAAGACTATAGAAACAACTTTGTCCGTCAGTCCGTCGCCTTTTTTCAGCGGTCGTCAAGTAGGCTTTAAAAAAAAAACCGGCAAATTAAAACATGGTTGCTTCCTTCCTTGTAGCTAATAGGCTTCTCGACGTTACTTAATGAAATTATAACATTTGATCGTCGCGTTTAACCAGTAAAAATAGAGAAAAAAAAAGGAAAATTGAAAATAAGCCAACAGCGAAAATCGTACACTAGAAATAACGTAGTTCAGTAAGCCACCTTTATGCACTTACGTTTCGTCGGAGTGGCATGACCCGGATTCGAACCGGCTACCCAGTTCGCCCCCAGATCACTTGCGTAGCGCCTTAATCGCTATGGCCACATCCTCCACTAGCATAAAGATAACTCACTGAACCCGTTATTAAGGTCACAACCGTGACCAGGGCTCCATTCGACCGAAATTCACTCGGCCATAGAAATGGAGAGGGAAGACAAATCATACACTCACAAGGCTCAATAAAAGAGAAATAAATAGACATAAATCGCTGGAATTGCGATTGGAAGATAGACACGCAACCGTATAAAAAAAAAAGCAAAAGGATTTCGTTAACGACTCACATTAGCACCTCGACACCATGTTGCATTAATGAATAGGCCTACTCTCGAATCCAATTCGCCGTTGGCTGCTACTTACGAAATCAAAGCGACAGGTAAAAATTAGGCCTAAAAGTTGACAATTATGCCTAAAATCCAAAACTAGGCCGAAAACACATTTTTAACGGGAAATTGTTATGGTTACTAATTTTAGATTATATGAGACCAATATTGCAGTGCGTGATAGAGGTGTGCGCCTCAACATTTTCGTTGGAGGCGGCCCAAAAGTGTCAGGAAGCGACCGACAAGCGAGCCCGTCATCTACGGAACGGTACCAGATAGCGACAAACGGCTTTCACCATTAAATTCAGCGTCCAAAAATTAGTTAAAATGAGTACCAAAAAAACCGGAAGTATGCAGCGGAAGTGACCTGGAAGTGGCAGGAGTGTACAGAAGGCGGGTTGCGAATATAGATATAGTCGTGCAGCCGTTTGTTTTCGTTGGCTTAGCGTCGGCTGTGTGTACAGGCATTCTTTTACCGCTATGCACTTTATTTTACCTTAATGGTGTTTCTACCGGGTCCTAAAATTAGACATGGTGTCGTGTTAGCTCAGTTCTAATGAGTAGTAGGGTATTACTTCCTGAATGAAATAACTTAACGAGCTCTAGCTCTTTACAAGACTTCAACAAAATTCAACTGCCAGCTTCCAAAAAAAAAAACATTCCGTCTTATGTTTGCTCTCATATTTTATACTTCTAACATAGACAGTTCTCTGCAACCCCGCTGTGTTTGTGTCGCATCCGTAGCAAAATAAAGAACGTGGTAAATTAATTTAATTTAATTTAATTTAATTTAATTTAATTTAATTTAATTTGTTAAAAAAGCAAGTTAATGTTACAAGTAGAAAGCAGCAGTAGAAACATCACAAAGGAAAAATAAAACAAAAAAACAGGCAGGTCTCACACACACGTACAACAGACCTGAGAGGTGATTTAAATTAGAGAGTTTTGAGTTATCCATACACTCCTTCGACAGGTTATTCCTCTTAGTGATGGTTCTTGGGAAAAAGGAGAATTTGAAGACGGCGGTATAGTTGGCTGCCAAACACGAAGTTTTAAAGCGTGATCATTTGTACCGCAAAAGCATGGCCTAGCCAAACGTTGTTTAGCATCAATGATGGTATTCCTATGTACAATTTTATGAAAGAGTGAGCCTAATGTTAGCTCTACGCTCAGAAAAATCCCGCAGGCTAAGGTTTTTGGTCTTGCCACTGACGCTAGAATATTAACTGGACGCTAAAATCGTTCTCAATGAACCTAACAGCCCTCCTTTGCACGGCCTTCGAGGTTGGAATGAGGTTCGTAACCGTTTTGCATGATTAAATCAAACAAAACTGGAGCCTGGAGAACTTGGGGCCTTTCAAACTAGAGCGCGAAGAACAGAAATAATCTTTGCCTAAATTATTTGCTAGAAATAAAACAAAATCGCGAAAGCGAATTGCGTTTTAAACAGAAACAAGAGTCGATATGGAAAAATGGGCAAACCCTTCTCAGCTAAGAACAGGATGCAATATTTATTTAGGCTTCAGCGAAATAAAATCGTTGTTAAAATGCTGGAAGCCTTTGACATGCTAAGCGCTTGTGTCACCTAAATATTTTAAACAGTTCGAAACGTTGTAGCTTCTGCGAGAACTGAGTATACCTAAGAAAAATTGTAAATTATTGACGAATCGAGGCGAAACAAGTGTTTTTAATTCCACGCAATGAGAAATTTTTCCTTCTGTGTGGCGGAAACGGTTGTCGCCCGCGGCAGATCAAGTACGGTAACACTGTCAGTGAACACAATCACATGCATTTCACGTCATTGGTGTCTCAGTCAGCAAATACGAAACAAAAAGACCTACCTACACAGGAAAGACAACGGGAAAGACTTAAGAATTCCGTGAGTACTGGTGGTAACACGTTCTACGTGAAATAAGCACTAGTGAAATCGGTGAAGACAGCGTAACCCTGCATAGGTTTGCCTACCGGATACAATATTTGCTTATATCAGGCTACTACCTTGGCCTGATTATAGTCTGACTGTCCCTGTGCATTTCTTTGTTTAATGCTGCGAGAGAGAGAACTCAACAATGCTCAATGCTCTTTTTATTTAAAAAAAAAATAAAAGAGACCATCAATTAAAGCGGTAATGGAAGGCGTTATGTTAAAACCAAATAATAGTAAACTTAAAGGCGGGTTCCACCAAACGAAAGTTTTGGAGCATCCAGCGCCATTGAGCGCTATCTAGTTCTTTCCAGCGTTTGCTCATAGCAAGCAAAGGAATACACAAAGAAATAGCTTTCAGCACAACAAACAAGCCGCGTGCCTCTTTAATTATTGAGTAAAAATTTGGTACGTCCTCGTGCACCTGGGAGCAAGCTATGAAAATTAACAATATTTATGCCATTCGATGGCGCCGCGGTAGAGTATAAGGAAAATACCCTGGCGCCATCTAGTGACATTAATATCGTCAACTGTTATAGCTTGCTCCCCGGTGCACGTGGACGTCCTAAATTTTTACTAATCAATTTAAGGAGGCACGGTGGCTTGTTTATGTGTTTAAATGTATTGCTTTGTGCGTTTCTTTGTTTAATGCTGCGAGAGAGAACTCAATAGGGCTAATTGCTGCAGACCTAATTTGGTGGCAGCCCGCCTCTAAAGGAGTGGACACCGAATTTTGAACGCTTCAAAAGTAGTGAATTCTGCATACGGATTAATCGTTCCTGGTATAGATGCCACTGTTTTGCAAACATTGCGTCACTAGCTTCTGCGTTCTTTTAATTGTTTAATTAGAACAACCGTTGCACTGTTGGATCACGTTCCTAAAGCCCTAACCAAACAGGTTGCTTGCGGCAGTAAGGCGACGCCGGATGGTTTACCGAAGACGTCAAATTCGGTCAATAAATGGCACACTTACTACTTGAGGCAGCAATTTTTGACCTTGTGGGCACGTAGTAACGCATCGATTCGCACGAAATTTTCTCCTGCCTTGTCAGGGCTTAAGCTTTAAACCATGCGCAATGGCTGTTTGCCATGACGTCACCATGAGTTAGCCAATGACGAACGAGAACAACGACTGTTTGGCCGTCTGATTGGACTAGCCCAGTCACGTGATATGCACGTCATAGCAAACAGCTATGGCGCGTGGTATAGATAGTTCGAATGAGACAAGTTTCTCATGCAGTAACAATGCTGAGAACGCAACAATGAAGATTCCGTATGGGAAAAAGAACAGCAGCAATGCTTGGGTGGCGAAATAGTGTCTAAAATTCGAAAGGAGGGATAGAGTGGGAGGTGAGGGAGAGGAGGGATAGAGTGGGGAGTGAGGGAGAGGAGGGAGAATCAATGTAGGTCCAACTGCTCCCCCACTTCTCCCCATACCTCGGGAAAACTGCCCTTCCCCTCCCCACAAATAATCTCACGCTCCGCTCTTGTATATCACCTTGTAATAGTGGCGGCCGTAGTTAACTTTATCAGATGACAAAACCCGGGGATTCCAACCGGTAAACTTCCGATCGTATCAGAGCCGAAAGATTGCGTAAAATTACAAAATTAGATTCGCCAGCAGCAACTACAGAAGCTAGATAGTCCCTCACATTGCCCTGACGGAAGATTTAATAAGAGCTTCAAAAAAACCCGCCCTTTCTAAGATGTTTTTGTTTTAGCTTAGTGATTTTAAGGAACTACGCTAAATTTATGCTTTCATTGTGTAGCTGTATAGTAATGACAGATTTCGTGTAACCATACTCTGCTGTGTAACAGAGATATCCCAACAGAAACTGGTTACACTGTTATCAGCCGCCATAATTGGAAAGACTTAACCACGCGTCAAAAAGTGACAGGCGCGAACCATTCACCCCGATTCGTGTAAGGCTCACAATGAAACTGCAATGTTAACCCGGAGTTGCATGGACTCCGCAGTACACACACAACGAAACCCATTCATCATAACCGTGTCATTATAATAATATTTCGCAATGGCCTGCCACACCGACAAAACACCAAAGCATGCGAAAGTGGAAAAGTGACATCCTACAATATTAGAAGTATTACAACATGACAAGCAGCTTTGCGTGTTTAGAAGTCAACCACTCCCCTTTCTTCCCGCTTTTGAGTCTATGGAAAACACGTAAAACGGTTATCGTTCAGTGCCTCCATACAGTATACATTTACGATTTGATTGCAGACCATAAAATTACATGCTTTTCATTTTTATTTCATTCTAATTGAGATGAGCGTTTCCGGCCTCCCTGTGGACAAAGTGTGTGTTGTTGTATTTAATTTTAAAAATATTAATTTTTTTTTGGCTCTTTTGTTTTGGTTTGTAATTTTTACTCTTTTTCGTGTTGTTTTATCCTGCTGAAAAATATATTCTGTCAAAAAACAAAACAAAAAATTTGGGAGACTATAGAGTGATGTGTGATACGGTATGAATGAAAATGATGATACACATTACACACACACTCTCATCATTGATGAAAATTACAACCTAATTTTGACTGGCTAATTGGCAGATTAGCGCGGGAAAAAATTAATTTTCAAAGGAAGAAAACAAAAGGGCGAAAATTAAAAGAAAACAAGGGTTAACAAGAAGACTCGACATTTTACAGTGTTAATTCTTTATGCACGCATGTGCAGCGAGCTATTTATGCCGAATTCACCAGCCGTGACAAAATATAGGATTACAACACGAATTACGACGTTATTATGCATATATGCGTGCGTGAAATGGCTTCTCAGATTTGCATTTGAACGGGCTTGGAAGGTAGTAGTTAACGGCAGTGTCGAACCTTAACGATATTTTTCAAGTTCGTGATAGTGGTAATTATAAAAAAACAAACTAACAACTACTAAACTCGATTTCAGTAGCTGATAATTTTTTTTCCCGTTTTTAGTTCTTTGCTACATGCAGATTAATTTAAATGTAGAAGATGGAGTAATGGAGACGCAGGCGTGTTTCCAACTCCTCCCCCCCCCCCCTTCCGGCGAAGTTGTAACGACACCACTACCGCCAACATTGTCCGAACTCTGTTTAAAACGAAACCGAATTTGCCCGTTTTCAGGTGTAGGAGAAAAAATAACAATGTAATATTAAGTTATGAAAGAAGTTGAACTGAATTTTATTGACTTAGTATTTAAATTTCATTTTTTTAATGATTTTTTTTCTGTCGGGAAGGGGGGGGGCTTGGAAATATTATTGGGAGGAGATTACCCTCACTTCTCGCTTCCTTCTCTTATGGAGAAGAATATATAGGCTACGTGCGTATTCGATGTAGTAGGAATAAGGAACAAATAAACATAATAAAAATATAAACTTTTAATAAAGACGTCTGATTTGGATTTTTAACTGTTTTCAGCTCAAACCGAAGCGGGGTTCACTTGTTCTGTGGTTGGGGGACGCTGAACCACTGGGCTGTGCTTGCTTGCTTTTCCCGTGGCCCCCAGGACACCTCACAAAGCTCGCACTGCGCGATGCGCCTTAATTTTTTTTCGTTAAGTAGTTTTCTGTTTAAGTGGACACGGCAGCAACGTGCGTGGCTTTCTAACTTCTGCATTTACTGTCAAATTAACTTGAGGAAAAATTTGTAGACTGCTACATATTTAGTCCAAATTTACTGCAGAAACTACCTGAAGAGGTCTGGAAGAGTGAGGAATTTGTTGAACCAAAAGTATTTTGTAGAGTTAAAAAAAAAAGATTATAAAAATAAAGCCGGAGAGATAGGTTCAGTAGGATTTTGGGTTCAGGTTTTGTCGCCAACAATTGTTGAATTTTCATGTGTGCACTCGTCCTTACAAGTCGTACGAAATTCCCACCAATTACAATATGAGGACATATTTTTTTTGTCGTAGTTTTACAAAATCATGTTCCCTGATTGAACAGAAGACCCACACATGAAGCACAATTTAATTTTCGGCAATATTTTCTTACCTTTTCACAATTACAACAGCTGGAACAGTTTTAGTGTATTTTTACTCTCTTGATTGTGAACAAGACAAGAAAATACTGCCGAAAATTAAATTGTGCTTTACGTGTATCACCGTTGTGGGCCTTCTGTTCAGTCAGGGAACACATTTTTACGACGTTGCGCCGGCTTCGCCAACAAATAAATTTTTTACTTCTTAAAAATTGCCAGTGCCTCTTTTATTCGTACGTTGAGTTGCTTACAATTTTTGTTGAAATCTCTCCAAACTTCAAAATTATTCGATTCGTCCTTTTGTTAGACGCGTTTCAGCGATATACTCACAATTGACTAACAACCAGTTGTAAGTCTACTTCCTGCTGCTGGTATTATGTACAAAAAAAAAAAAAAAAAATAGAAAAAAAAAACTATTAACTATTGCGAAATTTATGTTCTCCAACTGCCAACTCGACGACTGTAAAATCATCCGGGCGCATCAGAAAACGCATGACAAAAACGGTATTCGTTGCGATTGCTACGTAGAGAAGAGATTTAAAACTGTGCATAGTTCACCCAACAGTTATAATAAGCATAAAATCTATACGTCATGGTCTTTTCAAATAAAATACCGTTTCACATAACTCTTGTATGTGTATCTCTATAAACCGTTCTTCACAAAGATTGTTGTACAATTACCGATTCACAATGGGTGGAATACTTTTCCTGCGTTACAGGAAATGAGATAGAGTAATAATATCATGTTATTATACGGTAACATCCGAGGGTATCAATAGCCGTATCGTGTGCAATTATTCAATTATTTTTGATAAGGTTTTTCAGTTTGAAAACGTTAAAATGCAACTCCGGTTAAAAGAGAAATAGGGATTTTTTTGAGTCCTGTGTGCATCAGACAGGAAAGGAGGCGTGGTAAACCGCGCTACAGATTGCAAGATCGAATCTTTGTGGCTTTTAATGTTACGATGCCATTCCATTATTTCTGTGAGAGCACAGGACAGCCGTAAATGCTGTTTCAAACGGATGATTTTTGTACATAAAATATAAAAAAAAAAAAAAAAATACAAACAAAAACCAAATACGAAATGTAATATGTTTGGCCTACATACAAAAGTGACAGGTCACATTTGACGAGTGAAGAGGACTGAGTGTCACAACCAAATATGAGTGGTTTTGTTACGCTGGACTACGGTATTTCAGCGACGTAAATAGTGTAGGGCCGCAGAATTTCAAAAAAAAAATGTGGGGGGGGGGGAGTTCTAGAATTTATTCTAGTCGAAATTTTGTTGAGGTTTTTAACTCACCGAGGGAGGCGTACACTTCCAGACATTTAAATTAATACAGGTGCAATCCTATTTACGTTGCCTTTTGGACTTGTATGTCAGACTGCCTGAGCAGGGAATGAAACACCACGACCTTTGGAGCCAAAAGCCGAAGTCCTATACCGCTGAGCCATACTGACAAAGGTCGTGGGTTCGATTCATCGCTCAGACAGTCTGACATTTAAGTCCAGAAAGCAACGTAAATAGGTTTACATCTGTATTTATTTCATTTTTCTGAGTCGATTGGCTTCCCGTTTTGTTTAATTCCAGACATTTTAATAGAATTCCCTGCATGTTAGGTTAGCCACGGGATTTGAAGTGTATTTGGCAAAAACGTGTATGGACGTTGCGAAACCGCAGGGAAAGATATATGCCAAATGCGCCGTTTTAACGACACCGTCATGGTGGACCTGTCGTTGTCGTAATGTAAGGTGTTTTATTACTTTTTGAGTAAATGAATGAATATTGGTTTATTGAACAAGGCAAACGGTACAAAACTCCGTATGTGCCCCACCCCACAAGAGCTCATGCTCGCATGTGGCGTGTTGGCTACCACAATAAAAAGTAACAAAAAAACACAAGAATTACTAATGTCAACTTATGCAACAAATGCAAAGGTTTAGGTGTATCGTAGAAAAAAAAATAACAATAATAGCAATATAAAATTATTACCACCGTTAGCAAACGCAAAGTTGCAATTTTTGTTAACTATTTTTACTGCCATTATTATTACTATTTGTATTACTATTTTAAATTATTATTTTCATTACTATTTTTGCTACTTTCATTCATTTCTGAGGAAGGTACCGCATTTTTTTAAAATACTGGGTACCGTAAATACGAGTGTGTTTTTTTTACTCTGTCTGTGATTGTGGCTTCGTGTTTTTTATTATTTATTTCCGCCATAGAAGTATTCAAATGTCAGAGCTTCGAGACCGGGTGCAGAAAAGCGGTACGGGCTGTGTCGGGCTTGGGATTGCTGATTGAGTGAGCGAAGCGAACGAAAATCAGCGTTTGTTAGCCAGTATGCGCAAAAATCTGATTGGTCGGGTTTTCCGTTTTTGGGTAGATTTCCGTTAGTTAGTGAGTCTTCATCCAATACCATGCGTGCGTAACACTGGCTTCCTCTAAGTAATTTTAATAAAATCGTGTGCCCTGATTGCTTCAAACTGTTTTCGTCCAACGACGCTCATTAGCTCGGACCGTTTTCCGGCGCTTGTTGTCGTTTGTCGTCGCCATTGTTCTTTTTTGGCACCGTGGCCTGCGAGAGAGGGCGCCACTTCCCAGACGCTTTTCTCTCGACTGCTTTTCTGTGTTAAAAGACAACAAGGAGGGTTGGACGAGGGTCGGCGTTTCTCACGCCGCCAGCTGTTTTTGCAGTCGTCCCGGTGCCCCAGCGTTGTTTGGAAAACCCTGTTAGACCTTATTTGCATCCGTTGCTCTTAAAAGGAGGGCGAGAATGGCCTTGCAAAAACGAAAGAAAAGCAGAAAAGCAAAATACAAGTGAGACGTATGGTGGCTGGTGTTGGGAAAACGTGAATTTGAAGGAAATTCGTAAATTCTGAACGTTCGTAACAAGCTAACGTCGAACGATGAACGATGAAGGATAGATTTAAAAGAACGCACCTTCTCAGCATATTCGAGCATCCTGCGCGGAATAGCTTTTGAAACATTTACGTTGGTTAAAGTGAATGCAACGAAATCGTTTCTCGGGAGAGAAAAAATATAGGAAAATTAATGCTTTTTGCAACATTTATAGAGACTGAAGTAGTGTTGCGAAACTGAGTCACCCAGGAAACTCAACACGGAGGAACGTACCTTTAATGTCGTGACTATTTTATTCCCACACGCCGAGGGTGGTCCACCAAAAAAAGAAAGAAAAAACTCAACGCTACAAATTTTAAGTCCAAACTTATTTTTTTAAGTCCAAGAGGGGAGTTCTCCACAGAAGATATTTTATAGGAAAAAGTATCTCTAGAAATCTGCGTCCAAATATTTTTTCCACTACAAGAAATCTAGAGTCCAAAGTTCATAGTCCTATCTTAGACTTAAAAAAAAAAAGTATGGAACTTTTAAATACTGTTCGACTTTGATAAAGTTTAAAAAAAAAAAGAGTCATCTCTTGGATTCTGATTGAAAAAGTTTTCAAGTCCTCTGGACTTAAAAATCGTCGTCAAAGCCCAACAGTGTTTCAACTTTTTTTTCTTTTTTAAGTTCAAGAGAGGACTGTGGACTCTGGATTTCTTGAACTTAGGAAAAGTTTATGGTGTCGATTTCACAACATAATAAGACAATTTAAAAAGTTGGTTACACCATTCAATCTGGCCAAACTATTATATTACTAAAATGACGATACAATAGTTGACCATACAATGGCGATACTTCGAAAAATCCTATAAAGTTAGCTCAGTCGGCAAATGCGTAGGTGTAAAAGGACAATTAAAAAAAGTTTGTTTAGCTATTCAATTTGGCCAAACTTTTCTATTACAAAATTACGATACTTTGACCATACAATGACGATACTTTGAAAATTCCTGTAAAGTTAGCTCAGTCGTCAAATGCGTAGGTGTAAAAAGTGTAAAAGGACGACCGAACCAGTGTGAATTCGCTAAATTAGGGCGCATTTACGTAATGATCACATTCTCGCAGGGAGAATTTATCTAAAATTGCAACATGGTGGCTCTGCCGGTTCACAGCGAAAACAGTCAATAACGTGAGCGTTCGCAAGCGACTAGGAAAATTGTTTCGTCAGGAGAACTTCTGTGTCTTACTGTCATGGATTACACGACAGCAAGCATTTAACCAAACGTTGTTACCGTGGTAACCACACTTTCGCGATTAAACCTGAACACCGAGAATGCATACATAGATCGAGTCGTAAAAATCATACTAAATTTCTTTATGTTCTAACGAGTTCCACGCCAAATCGAGCACAAACACACATCACAAGGTTAGTTTTATTTTTCCCTAAAATAGACCAAAGCAAACAAAACACAACCGAACAGCAAGCAGACCTCTGTTTGGTGTATTTTAGTATATCAGCTGAAAACAGAGAGGGCAGGTCGAAGCAGAAGAGTCCTTTACTGCACACCCAACCGCATCTATCTCACTCAGCCCTCCCCTCCCTCCCTCCCTCCCACCCCTCTAGGCACTGGATGATGGGCAGGCATGAAATGATCTTTATTACCCACTCCTCCCCCTCGGTCAGCGCGAGAGATAATAATTCTCCCCCCAACTCGACGCCGAGGCATGACGATTAGCCCCTGCCACGAGCGGCGCCAATATGGTGGCTTGAAAATGGCGATAATGCGATGGGGGAAGGAAGAGTGTGGGGGAGGATAGATGGATTGATGGGGGCGGGATGAGTTGCGGGGGAGGGGGGGGGTAGCTCAGAGGGGGGAGGGTATCGGTTCTGTTGGCCGACGATGGATAAGTAAAAGCAATAGCACAGCGACGTGCGTCAAATACCAAATAAAGTTGAAATGGGTGGGTGTAGGAATTGTGGGTATGGGGGGTGGGGTGCGGAACATCACGAAACGCAGCGGTATAATATTTTAAAAGGAACGATTTCGCGCCCTCTCTATTTGTTTACTCGCGCACTATACGATGTGTAATAATAAACACTGCCGCCGCCGTCTTTGTAAACATTCGTTTGATAAACGCTCTGTAAACGTGAGGGAAACAAACGGTCGCGGGGAAAACGAGGTTCTTTCTGGTGGCCATTTTGGCGGCCATTTTGTTGTGATGCTTTACGATGGATCGTTGAATTTTTCGGAGATTTTAACAGTGGATAAGATCAAAGTTGGATCAAAGCTAAGATGAACGATATATGGCAAGTTAGCAGCTATCGGGATAATGTTAGTTACGATAGTGGTTGGACAACCAACCCCAAAAACACGATGTTTTGATCTTACTAGAAATATGTCATTTTGGCTGAAACCTTCAAAACTGCACTTACTGCAAGTTTATTGCAGTTTTTGATCTTTTAACTGCAGTTCTCGTTACATAGTTCAGTTGTCAAGTCCAGTTATTGTAGATGGCAACTTCAGTTCTACTACGCATAACTGCAGTGTCCGTGATCAACTGCACTTATGTTCGTGTTGATGGAAACTGCAGTTTCATTACAGAAATGCAGTTTTTTTTGTTTTTTTTTTGTGCAAACTACAGTTTTCAAGTGCAGTTCTTGCAGATTGGAACAACTACACAACTGCTGTTCATGCAGACCGGAAGGGCAATTTCATGTCAGAACTGCAGTTTTTGTGTTAAAACTGCATTTTTAAGTAGCCTACATGTCGTATAGATTGGAACTGCGGTTCTATGAGAGTAGGCTACTGCAGTTTCTATGACAAAGTGCAGCTTTCAACAGCAGTTCCGATACACAACTGCTATATAAGGGTAGCAAACTACAGTTTTCAATTGCAGTTCCATAACAGAATTGCAGTTTTTTTTTTGTAAATTCTAAATTTCAAGTGTAGTTTTTGCACGTTGGAACCGCAGTGCCTGATTCAAATTATCAGTCTTCAACAACTACAGTGAAATAAAAGTAGAGTTTTCAGCTGCAGTTCTTGTAGATTATTCTGAGTTAAAACTACAGTCTACAGTGTACAGTTGTAGACTGAAAAGGCATTTGAATAAAATTACAGTTTTTGAGTGAAGTTATTGTGGATGGTAAATTCAGGTATGAAGAGAAGAAACTACATGAAGGTGTTTAATTGCCCATTCTCTCAACGTTTTTACTGACCATTTATGCTGCAGTGGTGCCTGTCGTACCATCACTTTCATCAAGTTCGATTAATCGATTTTGGAAAACAATAGCCACCATGATTGTGTGCACCATAATGGTATTACAAACTACAGTTAACATCGAAATTTGTTCAGAAACTGACGTACAATTGCAGTTCACAAAAATGACCGATTTTCACTTTTAAATGGCGTTTCAATGTACGAACTGCATTTCCATCGCTGGTAAACTGCAGTTTTACACAGAAACTTCAGTTTCAGTCGACAGACAAGAAACTCAATTTCAAATATTTATTAATGTTAATAATTGCAATTTTTTTACCGATTTAATTTAATTTGTTTAGGTAGTTAAGACACCTGGATATAAACGTTGTAAATAATCCTGTCTCAGATAACAATTATTAAAAAGCAAAAATAAGAGGCAAATTAATTGTTTAAAGTGAAGTCCGGCATTGCTTTATTTTAGTGATAATAATTAAAAAACAAATCGGAAAACCATACTTATTAACTGTTACTAATGACTGTGTTTATATGGCTGACGCACTCATGTCTGCAACTGTACCATAAGAATTAAGGAATACAATTAGATAAGATCTATGTAGTTGATAGTCTCTAAGCTAAACCATGCGCAATGGCTGTTTGCCGTGACGTCACCATGAGTTAGCCAATGACGAACGAGAACAACGGCTGTTTGGCAGTCGGATTGGACTAGCCCAGTCACGTGATATGCACGTCACACCAAACAGCCATGGCGCGTGGTATAGGATCATCAAAGTCAAACGAGTAAAAAATGAATTGCTGATTAAGAACTACATAAGTTCCATTTCATAGTAACTATTTCACTGTGAAATTAATTTTTTTTAAAGTTACTGCAGATTCATAGTTCAGTTTTTGTGTAGAACTGTAGTTTTTGAAAACTGCAATTCAGAAGCGCTATTTTGTGGAACACAAACCTGCTGTTCTTAATTACTGCAGGTTTTGAAGGAGTACCGACTTTCACATACTAATGTACGTTTGGGGTTAAATCCAGATTTAATCCATGAAAATCTGGAACAAATCCTACAAATCAGGATTTAAATTCGTGAAGTCCGGATTTAAATATTTAAATTAAGAAAACCCTCGAAAATCCGGAAAAATCTGACTTTCAATCCAAATAATTTAAACTAAATCTAAAACATACGATTTAAACCGTACAAATACGGAAGAAATGCGTCCAAGTTTGGTCCGAAAATGGGATTAAAAATGAAAGAACCGAACATGCAGTTTAAATTCAACAAATCCGGATTACATTCAGATATATATTAGCCAAATACGCAAAAAAAAAAAACACCGACTTAAATCCCAAAAAAATCCAACTTATTACCAAAAAATCCTACTTAAATCAGTTTTTAAATCCGACCAAATACTATCAAGTTTGGTACAATAACGGGAGCAAAAATGGAAGAACTGAACATGCAGTTTAAATTCAACAAATCCGGATTAAATTCAGATATATATTCGCCAAATACCCAAAAAAAAAAACACCGACTTAAATCCAAAAAAAAATCCAACTTATTTCCAAAAAATCCTACTTAAATCAGTTTTTAAATCCGACCAAATACCATCAAGTTTGGTACAAAAATGGGAGCAAAAATGGAAGAACCGAACATGCAGTTTAAATTCAACAAATCCGGATTAAGTTCAGATATATCCGCCAATTACGCAAAAAAAAAAAACCGACTTATATTCTAAAAAATCCAACTTATTTCCAAAAATCCTATTTAAATCAGTTTTTAAATCCGACCATCAAGTCTGGTACGATAATGAGAGCGAAAATGAAAGGAACGGCGCTTTTTAAATGCGGTTTAAAATCCAACAAATCCGGTTTAAATCCGCATACATCATGGAATCCGAAATCCGGTGTATCCTTTTTTACAAGTCGGTACCCCCTCGGGAGGTTTACAGTAACCTGCTGATTCCGACGAACTGCCGTTTTTTTGGAAAACAGCAGTTTTATTGACGAAGTGCGGTAATTAAGAACTGTATTTTGTGTTCCTTAAACTTGTACATCAGAATTGCAGTTTTTTTTTTTAGTTCAACACGTATTACTTTTTTTGTAAGGGAGATCTTGGAGGTTTTTGCGTCATGTCAGAGCGTCGTTTATTTGTACTTCCTCGTTTATTTATTTATTTTTTCATTTATTTTTGTTTTACTTAAGTTGTGCCCCACCCATAAAGTTTTATTGTAAACTTGACATTTTGACGAAACCGGTTAAATTTAAGTTTGGTACTACTAACCGGAAGTTAGCCTATACAGGAAAATACAAAAATTACCGCTCTAATAATACTGAAAAAAATATTTGGATAAATAAACGCTTGCGCTGGAATCCTGAATAACAGACCCTTAAGGCCGTGTGAAGTAAAAAAAAAAAAAAAACTATAAATCCCATGGCTCGTGAACCCACATTGTTAACCATTTAATTACGACCAGCATTGCTAAAATCGGAACCACCTGGTAAAATCAGACTAATCTTACAACATGTGGGTGGTTGTGATATGCATCTGTAATCTTAGGGTGTATTTTTGAAGCTACTAGCAATTCATTCTTGCAGCTAAAAGTTTGTAGTAAGTCCATTGCGATGACGACAGTGTGGTTGGCATAGCGACCATGCTGCTTGGGCAGCTACATGCAACGCTTTTTACTTCAATTGTATCAATCCCTGGCAATAAGATAAACAATTCCTTCCGAAATAACAATATTCCCAGTCGATGTGAAGTCCCATTCTAGATTGCTCCCGCTCCAATCGGCGAAGCCAAAACCGACGCCATATTGAATTATCAAGTTATTTTTAGCTTCTCGATGCGAGAACGTGTTGAGAGATCATTGCCTAAATACGCATTAAGAAAGACGCACTATCACCCAACAAAAATCGTAAGAAAAGATCGTGGCGACATCTAGCGGTAGTGATATCGTATGTAATCTTCATAGCGTCCTCCCAGGTGCACGAGGACGGACCAAATTTTCCCCAATAATAATTAAGAAGGTCGTGGCTTGTTTGTTTCGTTGAAAGAAATGGCGTTGTGCATCCCTTCGCGTGATGCATCAAATGCTAGATAGTACTAGATTGCGTTATACCACGCGCCATGGCTGTTTGCTGTGACGTGCATACCACGTGACTGGGCTAGTCCAATCAGACGGCCAAACAGCCGTTGTTCTCGTCCGTCATTGGCTAACTCATGGTGACGCCACGGCAAACAGCCATTGCGCATGGTTTAGATGTTGTCAGATTCTGTTGTCACTTTAAGGGTGCACTTATGGAAATATCTCTTTTTTTTTTTTCATTTTTGCAGCTGAAAGCTAGAAATCACCAGAAATTCCAACCTGGTGGCAGTTATGGTTCTGCCGTCTCGTAACGAAAACGATGAATAATGTTGAGCACAGAAGCGATGGGAAAATTGTTTCTTTAGGAGAAATTCATTATCTTATTGTCGCGGTTTATACGACGGCAAGCATTCTCCCATTCGATGTCAGATACGTCTACCAATGCGACGTTGTCGCCATGGTGTCGACACGAGGACTGTCGCAATGTAGTTTCGTGAATGCGCCCTATGACGGGCGCCACGAGACCTTACTCGATAACAATGCTACGTCGTTTGGTTAGATACGCGCAGGCGTATCACTCCGCGATAACAAGATAAAAGAGTCCTTTTTAATTAACAATTTTTACCGCAGTCGACTCCGTATTATTATTATTAATCAGTAGAGCTAAAATCGTTGAATATCGAGATGATTTTTATCTTCTAGATGCGAAAATGTGCAGTGACGTCACTACATAAATGCATCTTTAAAACCTGCGACACATAGCGCGTCAATGATTTGGCGATGAGTTTTTCCTCCTGTGTGGGGCTTTTTAAAGGGCAAGTACATTCATTTTGAAATGCATGTTTGACTTTTGGATCACTCACACATTAACTAAACACAAGAATTGCGGTAAGAATACGTTACGTACGTCCGATACAACAATTTAATTACTGCATCGCCAAAACACGGCACGGAGGTCGCCATTGTTTTGCTGGAACGCGCAGAAATTAATGCCGACAAACGGATCTCTTCGATTTCGACTCGCAGCCGATTGAGATAGCTGTATTGACTGTGAGAAGCTCAAGCGTCTGACGACCTTAGCTGGCCACTACACTGCCGGCCAGCTATATAAGGCCGTCAGACGCTTGAGCTCCTCACAGTCAATACAGTTATCTCAATCGGCTGCGAGTCGAAATCGAAAAGTGCCATCTGCCGGCATTAATTTCTGAGCGTTCCAGCAAAACAATGGCGATCTCCGTGTCGTGTTTTGGTGATGCAGTAATTAAATTGTTAAATCGGACGTAAGTAACGTATTCTTACCGCAATTCTTGTGTTTACTTATTGTGTAAGTAATCCAAAAGTCAAACATGCATGTCAAAATGGATGTAATTGCCCTTTAATGTTTGCAGGTCGTGCTGATAGACCACTGCACTGTGACCGAGGTCGGCATTAGACTTCAATAATTACTACAACGGCGTTGATTCGCTTGCAGTGAAAATGCTGCGTTGTATGACCATGACAATTACATTAACATCATTTTTTTTTAAACTGGAAATCAGCAGTTTGTAGCTAGCCACATCCATCCGGGAAAATTAGAATGACTTGAATCCTGTTCGGTTTTGTTCTGCAACGCGGATAAATCAAGAGCAGGACAAAAGAGAATCAGCAACTTTTTTTTTCCGTTTAGTTTGTGTTCCAAGGCCTCGTAAAATGTGTGAATTAGCGCGTGTTATTAGCCGATGGCCTTCGCCTTAAAATACGACAACGTGGCATTTATATCTCTGTAAAATATACAGAGGTAGCAGGCAGGCATGCGTTAAAAAGTCGGTAAATTGTGACAAATTCAGTAAGTCGGCAAACCTGATGCAACATGGATAGCAGGCAGGCGTCTAAAAAAACCTCGGACCTTGACAGCAAAATAACTTACGGAACTAGGGTACACAATATGGCCGCTAAGAGTGCCGATTCACCTGTTGCCACTTGCTGTCGGTCGAGGGCGTTAGTCAACATCCCAAAAAAGAGCAGCAAGAAAAACTTGGGAAAGAAATGAGCAGAAAACATTTGACTTTAAACCAGGCAGTGTGACGAATTGAAAAGGTCCTTAAAACTGATTTTAAAGATAATTAAAATTTATTGTGTAGAGAGAGGTATACTATATAAAATTAAAATTATATTTTGAAAACTGTCGCTAGATGTCTCGACCTACTCCTCAAAACCTTGCTTTGCCGGCATACAAACCACGGCTGTGATGCCGAACTCTGTCACTTAGCTACGTTCTCGGCAACAACCCCTCACGGCGGCCATATTTTCCTGCGACCCTCCAAAAAAGTTTCAAAGTCTGGTTGGAGAGTTTTGTGGTCGTGGGTGTACCGACTGAGTTGAGTTTTGAACCCATGATGGCGCCACGGTACGCCGTACGACTATTCGGTACCTCATCAGCGACCATGTGGTAAGGCTATTGGTCCCGAGTTGACATGACAGCTTTCGCTTCACCTTTGGAGCAGCAAAACTGAACAAGCGACAACTTACGCAACAGTGTAATAGTCTGCCGATGCGTCATGTCAACAATACGTTTTCCCTTCCACACTATGATGAAGGCCTACGAAAGAAGACAACAAAGCCCTAACCAGACTGGCTGCTCGCGACTGCAACACAACGCGGGATGATGTAAGCAAGACATCAAAATTTACCGAAAAACGCAACACTAACTCTTGCAGCAATTTTGACCTTGTAGGCACGTATAGTAACGCATCACTTCACACGAAAATTACTTCTGTCTGTTTAGGGCTTATGTCTAGCGACACGACGAAAGGCAAGCTTCAGGAGCCGTCCCTATAATAACGAGCGTGTGACGACAGTCTGGCCTACACTCGTATGCCAAGAACGCCGCTACCTGCGAATAGTGCCCACATCCAAAATCCAGGCCTCAGACATGGTCTTTCTGATAATTTAGGGTCACTTGGTGTGCCAGTTTTCCCCCCGGCCCCCCCCCCCCCCCCCGACCCCCCGTGTGGGGAGAAGGGGACCTCACCGTCTTGAAATTTCATGTAATCGCCGAGTTATACAAAA
>JAHWFP010032598.1:0-11448 GCA_023313725.1 Lithobius niger
TTTTTTTTCTAGTTTGGCTTAGCAATTAATCAGTAACGCTGCGCAGCTTATATCTCTGCGGGCCTTGGGTAGAAACATCTAATTCATGTGTCGGATACAAGGGCGAGCTTCAGTCAAGGAAGGAAACAGCTCCGCACTTAACTGTGTTTCCGGCTTAGGTTTGCTCGCGCGACCAGAGTTTCGAGTTTGGTTTCGGATTTCAAGACGAATTTCAGGTATCTGGCAACAGGTGTCGCATCCGTACAGTATGGGGTTTTTGATCATAGGCTAGAGCAAACTAAATCTAAAGGAGTTGAGAACTCATCATTTTCATAGACTCATGGTACCATCTATTAGCCAATCCTGGTCAAATCCATTAGCCAGGTCTGGTCGTGGTGAAGGCATGACGTATCGAATACGCTGCCGAGTTTGTTGAGTTTGCTGAGCTGTTATTGTAGTTTATAAAGGTACTGAGTGGCTGACGCAACATCACTGCGTACGCGCGACGTCAAGTTTGGAGCCAAACAGTCTCTAACAGGGGTGCGTCGTGTTCGCTCTGTTCGGTGGTTTAGGAAGGTACTGAACGTAAACAAGTTACGTTCGGTTAAGTGGGTATTTTTTATACCTATACCTACTGAAAAATAAAGTTGGCATAATGTTGAGCACCGCATGTTAGACCGTGCTGTAAGGCGGCTAGTTTTTTTTTTTTTTGGGGGGGGGGGGGGTGGATAAGAAAAGTGCCGACATTGATGAGCAGACCTATAAAGCAGACCTTCAGATTTAATAGAGGCAAGCGCTTTCACCTAATAAGGCAACATCAGGGCAGTATTGTAAACTATTAACTTCCACTGTTATGATTGTTTACAATATTCCCGTGATGTCTCATTAAGTGAAAGCGTTTAGTTATATTAAATCTAAAGTTGTCTCAATTACAATATCATAAACATGTATTGTAATTATAACAGGTGTAATTAAGTGCATATTTCTCGAACCGTTACTTTTAAATTAACGATATAAGACAAACGCAGCTTTAACTGAAATACGAAATTTCTCATCGCGACAGAAAAAATTGGTTGTCAGATTGCGTCAGTGCAGTATAAACCCAGACAAATACGAAACAACAGATAGTCGAATGCAAATCAACCGAGCCATACGTCACTTGCCAAATTCCATACAATCACAACAAAAGCATATCATACACAGTTAATTATGATAAATGATTGAAATGATAAAATCGCTATTAATAAGTCATTTTGCAAGCTGTCCATGACCACCAATATGTCCAAGACCGATGAGTTTTGCCTGGTTGACTGAACAACCTAGGTTGGCATATCGTTCGGCTCGATGTAGAACAACTCCATTTTAATTTTTTTGGAAAAGAATGGCAAGAAAGTCGAAAAATCATAGCTCTACATTCATTGATTCGCAAATGTTTTTTTTTTCAGCGTGGTTTCCAACCCATGCCCTAGCCATTTCAAGGTTTATAGTCTCTCAATAATGACGCATTCAGCTTTCCCAAAGAAACTTCCAAGAACAAATCGTGCCAAACAACTTAGCTACAACCAAGTTAGTAATACAACTAAATTGAAAAGCCTTACTGTAGCAATCGTAAAAATATGTTGCGTAAAATAATTAAACAAAGCGTGAAAAAACTGCAAGTTGGCGTATTTGCTTTTACAAATAACAAAAACAAAACATCATATTTTTTCCTCTGCGAGTCAGAACACGATGAACGAAACAACACAATGTATTCAACACTGTGGGCAGGGCAGCTAATGTCACATGAGCAGCAATAATGACCTATTCTCTCAATTTAAATTTGTCGACTTTGCTCTACTGTTGTTACTAATGACGATTTTTCTGGTCTTGAATCGGGCATCGCATACGTGCACGATTGGTCCGAGGCTTGGCAACTGCCATTATCTATGGACAAATGCCAAAGTTTCTGTCGGCAGGCCTCAGTCCCCTCATTGTTACAGCTTGGACAACGAGAGATTGAGTACTGTTACTGAATCCTTTAAAGATCTTGGCATCTGGTTTCAATGCGATCTTAAATTCTCCACCCACTGCAACACGCATCCCAGGCTTGCAGACATGCTGCAAGTGCAGCGATGATTTGTTTCAAGGAATCTGAAAAACCAAACTTTTTGGCTTCTAAAGTATTTGTCCGCCCACTTGTTGAATATGCGAGCCAGGTTTGGTCACCAAGTCTCTTGAAAGACATTGACAAAATCGAGTCTGTACAGAGGCGTTTTACAAAGACACTACCCGGTTTGAATAAACTGTCCTACTGCCAACGCCTCGGGGAAAAAAGTTAGATCACAAACATCTACGAGACCATGAATAAGGCAGTTAGTTAATGAGAGATCAGTGCGTAATTTAGTAGCGGCATTATGATTTTGAATCGCTCACGATTTCTGTTATTTTTCGAGACATTTTGTTGTATGATTGCTGCAGTTAGGTTTTTTCAATTTAGTTTTATTTGGTTGTAGCTACGTTGTTTGTTTTTCTGGAAGCTTCTTTGGTAATGAATGTATGCGCTTCAGTGTTGAAACTCTGAACCTTGGAATGACTACGCTATGGGTTGGAAACTGCTTTAAAAAACAGTTCTAGCTTCATATTCTCGTTTTTTTATCGAAGTTGTCTGCAGTCATAAAAATCGTGATCTGAATTAGCTGCTCATAGTGTTGACTCCACTATGTTTCTTCATTTGTTAATAATTAGCTGAAGCCTACGGTTGGAGGCTTTTGTTGATTTATATTTTGAAACATTACAACTGGGCCCACGAAGGCCACCTTTCATAACTGAATAAGTCATTCAGTAAGCATTATTGGGTCTGGCTACGTTGAGTAAACATAAATGATGTCAGTCATACGTTCCTCCTTCGAGCAGGTATTGTCGTTCTTTCCTTTCGGTTTCGTTGGTGTATGGAATTCTCTGTCCGAGAGAGTTTAAAGAAAATACCCAACTGTGGAAACAATAGAGCAGCGTCATGTGACGTCGTATT
Organism: Lithobius niger; assembly: GCA_023313725.1. Classification (NCBI taxonomy): domain Eukaryota; kingdom Metazoa; phylum Arthropoda; class Chilopoda; order Lithobiomorpha; family Lithobiidae; genus Lithobius; species Lithobius niger. The sequence goes on from JAHWFP010032598.1 coordinate 2,987, forward strand.
GGCTACAATAGAGATAGCTGCAAGGGGCACTAGATTAGACTAGAGGGTTCAACAACGGCACTTATAGTCAAGGCAGTGCTTTGAGAGCGGATTTCATAGGACTAAAAAAACGTTCTCCAATCCCTTATGCTGCTAGGTTGTAATTGGAAAATAAAGATTCCATTTGCTTAAAAATGCCAGCAACTGCCAACAAATCGACAAAAAACGTGCATTATAGGCCTAAGAAATCCACTCTTAACAGCATTGTCTTCAGTAAGACGCCCTTCTTTTCCCCCTCCAGTGACCCTCGCAGCTATCCCAGTTACTGGCTCCACCATAGAGTTATATACAATAATACAACGTTGTGTCACTGCCCTATAGTTCAAAAGTTTCAAGGGCCTGGCCGTTCTTCAAGAGGGTAACTCGGTCTGGCTCTTTTTAAAAAAAGGTTAAACAGTTGTAGTTTGACAAACTTTTTTAAAACGTGTACATAAATATTAAATATGATTTCCCTTTTAGTCTTCTGTGCAGTCTTTCGTCCGTCGCCTTTTTCAACTTCTCAACGGTACCAGATAGAGACGACCACGGTTTACAACGTTAGATTCAGTGTGAGAAGTTAGTTAAATAACATGGCAAATTAAATCATCGTTACTTCCTTATAGCTAATAGACTTCTTCGACGTAACTAAATTAATAATAAAATTTGATCGTCGCAGTCAAAACAAAATGATTTTAGCTTCGTTTAAAATAATCACGTCGCATTGTTGCATGAATGAATAGGCTTACCGTCGAACCAAATTCTCCATTAGGCCTATCTAAGAAAATAAGAATGCCGTTAAAAAAATTAGGTCTAAAAAATAAAAATTAGGCCCGAAATCACGTTACCACGGCAACGTCAGGTTGGTACGAGTTGCTGCTGGGTTCATCAACAGCGTCTCTCCCGTCACTTCTCCACCACTGATCTATAATTATAGTCAACGTTGCGCGTTACGTGTAAAACTGTATAACTGTGTGCCCGGAGGCGCACCGTGTTGCAAAAATGAATAGGCTTACTATACAATCCAAATCTCCGTTAGCTGCTACTTCCGAAATTAAAGTTGCGGGTAAAACTTAGGCCTAAAAGCTGACAATTATGCGTAAAATATAAAATAAGCTTAAAAACTAACACATTTTTAACCGGCAATTCTGATGGTTACTGCTTTTAGATTATATGATAGATATATCAGTTGCAATGCGTGATAGAGGTGTGCGCCTCACCATTGGTATATAGTGGCGAACTGTACAGAAGACCGGGTGCGACTAGGAAGTCGCTGTAGCCGCTTGTTATTTTTTTTATTTATTTTTTAGTTCTGGGATTAAATAAATGGTACTCGGACCCTGCATTGTCAAATTTGTCCTTCTTGGACAATTAAATGTTTTTATTTATTTAGTTAAAGTAGGTAGGCAAATGTTTTTATTTAATGAAGCATCCATGAGGTGTGTTGACTAATTCCTGTTTCGTTCCAGCGAACTGTTATTCCGTGGTTCACTTGAGTTTCTATTGCAATAAGTTTTATTTCAGTTGTCGTTATACTTTTCGATCATCTTAGGTTAAAGGTACATTCCTCCAGGTTGGCTTTCCGGTATGGCTTATAGTTTTGCAACGTTACTTCAGACGCGCGTAAATGTTGCAAATTAGGTGTTCATTTTCCCATTTTTTCCCTCGTGAGAAACGGTTTTGCTGCATTCACTCTATAACCTATTTAAAATCCCGAAAAAGCTATTCCGCGCAGGATGCTCGAATATGGTGAGAAGGTATGTCCCTTTAAATAATGCATTGCAGCCTCGTTGGGCCTGTGGGTTAACTCTTTTCCTCGTGCCCTCCACGGAATTTTGAATTCCGAAGAAATTGTACCGCTATGGGAAATGGCAGGATATTAGTTTTTGCAACATATACATTAAAATAATTATTTAATTATTCTTTCCCTTTCCTGACATCTTATTATTTACACAATAAATAAGGTACAAACTAATTCAAGAATGCATGATACGTTTTGAATATAGCATACCGCCTGAAAAATTCGGTTTACACAGTGAAAAAAAAATAGAATTAGTTTTCGGTTCGCATGGCTAGGGCATAGGTATGCTGTCTTCAGAATACATTATGTTCTACATCAGCTGCTGAACCAATGAGGTCTGGGCCAGAGACTTGGGGGGCCCCAACGGTAGGAGACACGTAGGTTTTGGACGCCCAATCTCTTCTCTGACGTCACTGGTTAGGTTACGTTTAGGCAACTGATTGAACAGGTAATGACAAAAAAACAAAAACAACCTTACACCCAAACTATCGCTGTACGCAATTTGAGATTCAGTAAACGCGTAACAACTGTTCAACGTAATGATAACATGCGCACTTACCTTTAGGAATACCCGAATGACTAAATTAATTTAGCAAATGTCCTGAGCCAATTTGTACAATATTTGTAGTATAAAGTTGTAAGTTCATTTCGATATGAAAGTAGCCTACATAGCACAGTACTCAAATGTTCCTAAGGACTGTGAGACTATCGCAATAAAAAAAAGCCAAAAACGATCCAAAAGGTATAAAAAAAAAATTGAAAAAAAAATTATGATTCGACTAAACTAAAGTTGGCTAACCCTCAAAGACCCACCCAACATACTCCCTGTTTACACCCGTACATGGCTGCTAATTACAAAAATAATAATGGGATCAGAGTGATCTCACGTTCGATCATTGTTGTACAAGAATTACAGTGAATGGCTGTTTGTCAAAATAGCATATGTAGCAACAATCCACACGTTATTAGTCCGGACTCGCAAGTTTCCGAGGTTAAAGCAACAGAAATGAATGTCCGCCTTGGAAAATAACGAAATAATTTTTCCAAAGATGCCGCAAACTTTCAGATTCCAAAGCGACGGGATCATTCAGTCGCAATTAACACTCAGCCCTGATCGTATAGACTAAGGTTTTATTTCTCTACACAACGAATTTTCTGCTGCTTTAATAAAACTTATTCAACTTTTGTCTTATTCAACTTTTTTTTGGAGCGTAGCTCCGCTATGAAGACACTCCAATGTAATCTTAGACCGCGCATCACCCGAAAACCGCAAGGACTATCCAGACTAATTTGCATGCAGTATAGTCTGTTCCACATTATGTTTTCAGAAAACTAACTGTATGACACCGCGTTTTCTACCACTACGAGTGCAAAATCATGTAAATATCCCACTCGTAGCCTCTAATAGTAACTGTGTAGAGTCTGTAATTGTGGTATCCACATGTTTTTGCACTCGTAGTGCAAGGAAACGTGGCATCATACAGTTAGTTTTCTGCAAGCATAATGTGGAACAGACTATAGCACGGGAGTCCGGACAAGGTTTATCAAAAGAAAAATTCTGAATCGTACATGGGGTTCAGGAACCATCAGGGTGACAAAATGGACCAATAGCAAGAGCTAAAATCAAAACAACAATGAGACGCGAAGCCGTTTCTAATTGTTCCAGGCAACCGATTGTTAAAAGATTGATTGTTGATGATAAACAGGCGGCGTTAGGCGGTAATAAACCAAATTCAAGATATTTTCAATTTTCGTCGACCGATTTGGACGTTTGAATACACCATTTTCGCGGTTTTTGCACCACATTTCTAATGGCCCAAACCCCAAGCAGCTGTCTCTTATTGTTTAGAAATTACAAGGCAAATCCGATCCGATCCGATTGACAGCCAAACAGCAAAGAAAGTGGAGCCTGCTCCATTATGTCGACAGTGGAACTGATGACTGCCCTAATTATATTTAGAAAGGGTTGTCATGGGCACTGCATGTTTCCCCGCAGGGTTCCTGAGCAAACGAAAGCTAACACATTTTTTATTACTGAACTGCTATATCTGACACATGGAAAACATTTTTTTTACGATTTTTTTCAACCTTCCTTCGTAAAGGGTCTGCATTTGAATTTTTTTTTATCAATTCTGACATTAAAAATTTTTTTTTTTACATTTAAAAAAAAGTATTAATAACACTGCCCCTTCCATAACGACAGGACTCATAAACGGAATTAACGGATTTATTTAAGAGCTCGCTACATCGGAACGAGAAGAATACTGTGGTGGCACCTTTTGATTGCTCTGGCTAGCGTTCGCCTGCTGTATTTAGGTGGTTGAGCATTCGCCATGAGGTCGGTATCTCGGTGGGCATTACGCCATATTTCCCTTAAATTTATGAGGACTATTTTAGTTTAGACCATGTTTAAGAACTTGGTTGCTTTAATTTTTTTTACCAGTTTTCCCTTTAATTGTATGCTGCTTAAACTATTTAAACTTCAGCTTATCGTAATTGACGTTTTGTTATTTCGTCATATGCTAATCACCTTCCCCTTTTTAAACTCGTCCCACCCCAAGACACGCATGGACTCCGATTTTTACGCAGACGGCAGTTGGACTCACGTGATGATTAGTATTTTTGAGCGATTTTCAGCTTCAATAAACAAAATTATAATTTCTTGGGACCTCCTTTTGCGTTTTGCTTTGCCACTTCAGCGACCATTTACGCCAAGACAGTTTATTTCAAGAAGATCGGCTTCTTGCCATAAGTAGTTCAATTGTAACATACCGCAATCATAAAAAGGCATAATGTATCTAGGCCTACATAACTACGATCGTAATATTTGTTTGTGTGTGTGTGTCGCCAGATTACCGAGATTCCCACTCTTAATTCTTATTTATTTTGTTTGTGTGTTCGCAGTGGGAATCTCGATACTCGTATTTCTTTTGTTTGTTTGTATCTCTGTCAAACGGAATTGTCTGTATAAGTAATGCTGTAAAGACACAACGTGTCTAGTGGTCGCCATGCTCATATATACGTATTATCTGGATGTTATTGTTTTATCTTGGCGGGCGACACACTAGCGTGTGCCTTGATGATATGATTCGAACTATGTTTTCAACAAATAGGCACAGTACTGATGACGTCATAATATTTTCATGCAAACGAGATCTAGGCCTCTTTGTCTCTTAACCCTTGATCTAACTAAATCTAATGAAAACTTGGGCGACTGTTAATGAGAAATCACAGTATTTTCATGCAAATGTGAAATCACAACAATGCTCTATAAGACCGGCAATATACTGGGGGCTGCCCTAGTAAAAATCAAAGTAAAGATTTTCTTTAGACTGAACAAGATTTACATCTTGAAAAAAAATTAACACATTTCAGGACTCTGGTAAAAATAATGACATCATACATTGAGTTTTCGCCATTCAAGGGACCCATCAAGTTTTTGCATTATAGTGATTATAATACTGCCAAAAAAGGGTGATATACAAAAACCCAATTAGGGCACAGGAACCAGTTTTCCCTATAAAGCAGTGATATCAGACCCAAAATGGTTACTAACAAGTTTTCCTTCCCATTCCCAACCCTAATCACTCAACCTTACCTGACACCTCGGTGATTTCAGTCTGAATTGTGGTGACGAGCTGATCTTCGAAGGATTGTGCTAAGCGTTCATTGGCGGCTAAATTGTTTGCGATGGTTTGGAAAGAGGGAAACGGTTACATGACATCATGGAAGTAGGCAGAGGGTGTAGCACCGCTAGTCATCAATGCTTTAGCGGCATCAGTACGGGGAAAGGATCGACAGGGGTGTCAGTAGCACCAGCAGTTTTTACAGCAACAGTGTCGGTTTCTGGGGTTCAGGCTTGTAATTCCATACCAACTAGTGTAGAGGATAATGCAGGTAATGCAGAGCACGCAGGTAGGGTTAGTTTAGAGGGTATGGGCTTCAGAGTGTGAAATGGGGTCGATTGATTATAAAAGTGAGCAAGATTGCCTATGATCTAGCACCAGTTTTGCTGACCGGGTAGGCAGTAGTGCCACCTAGGGTAACGGAAGTTCCTTTGGAGGGAGTTTGGGGCTTCATGGATGCAGCTGGCTCATAAGATGGAAGTACCAGTGCAAAACGTCATGGGGCATGCGAGTAGTAATGTGGAATGCGAGAGGAGTAAGGTCAAAATTAGACAAATTTGCTTTGTTGGCTAGAAGTGTACTTGTTTTGTGTGGTTGAAACAAGACAGGCTGCTTGCAGCCATTTCTGCCTAAGTGGGTTATGCCCATAAAGATTTCATGGGGGGGGGGGGGGATAGGATAACACGGGGGGTAGTTGGGGTTCGACTTTCACTGCTGCGTAGGTGGAGTGACTTTTCAACTTTAGTAACCATTGTGGCTGTGGCTGTAGAGGTGGAAGTCCCATTGAGGCTCTGTGGCTTTACGGGTGAGTATTGTCTATTTCCAATGTTCAGTCAAGCTCAATTTGAAAGTCTGGTTCTTTTGTTACCCCCAAAGAATCTCGTATGTGGGGACTTTAATGCACACCATCCAGAGTGAGGCAGGTCAGTTGCTTATCGGAAACGACGATCAGTGATTAAAGCTTGTGTGCGAATTGAATTAGCACTGCTTTCTGAGAAGGAAAAAACATTTCAATGACTGTATGCACGTAGGTTTGATGAATCTTTTCTGGATCTGGTGTGGGCGTCAGTGGAGTAGTCAGTGGACGTCAGTGGACTAAGACAGTGGACTTCGTGTGTAGGGTAATGGAAGACGAGCATGGGAATGACCGCTATCCAGTGGTAGTTACCTCAATTCAGGCAGTTCCAAGAGGAAATTTTGGTGAGGAAAGCATTCGGGCAGACTGGTCAGATTTCAACATTAATGAGATATGGTTGAATGGAACGAAGGCACAATGAAGAACGATTTTGCTATTTTCATGTAGTGCTACGTGTCAGCACTTGTGTCTTCAGTACCGATTGCCGGCAACAGAAAAAGTAGCCAGTAGCCCTGTGGGTGGTACACTGAGTGTAGAGGTGCACTACGTGCCAGGCATGCTTGTTACAAGCATTTCCACCGTTCCAAACCTGTCAACCGCAGGCTAAAACAGGGCGTGTATTCTGTCAGGAGCATTGGGTGACTTGGCAGATTTTCTGTGCCAGTCTAGTTCTAGTTTGTCACCAGTTTGGAGGAGGGCAACAGGGCTGGCAAAAGAAGTTAAGAGTGATTACGCTTTGCGTGGCCCAGGTGGGGGCTAGATTTTTAAACTTTTGTGGTAGAGTGCAACCTTTTTTCGCAAGATACTTTTTAACGGAAAAATATTCAGCAGGTACCAGAACGGGCAAATGGTGAGGCTACTTTGTTGGCAGTGGAGCGGATCAGGTGCTTGATAAACCTTTTACAAAGTTGGCATTGACTTTGGCATTGAGGAAAGCAATGGATGGTGCCCCTGGTTTGGACGGCATTCCTTAATGTGTCTTTTGACGTCTTCCTACTTCTGTAATGAGTAGACTGCTTCTTCTTTTTAATCCGTTATAGCTCTACGGTATAACGTTACTGGCTTGGCGGGAAGAAGTAATTGCCCATCTTGAATCCTGGCAAACAGCCTTCTGCGCTGGCGTCATATTGCCCTATTACATTGCTGCCCTGTGTAGTGAAGCTAATGGAGCGAAGGGCAACCAATCTCCTATACTTTCAAGAGGCGGCAAGAAGGTGGATTTTGTCTTGTCAGTATGGGTTCCATAGGGGATCGGCAGCAGTAGATGCAGCTGCGTCTTAGAGTGCGGTATTCGTAAGGCATTGGAGCTGGGCAAATCTGTGACTGGTTTCGTCTTGGACATAGAGGGGGCCTATGATGCAGTAATTCCCTTAGCTATTTTGATGGGTCTGCATTCCCTAGATCTTATGGAGTATGACTAGTTATGGTTCACTGGGTATCTGCAATGGCATCTAATTTGAGTCAGGGTATGGGGCAGTAGCGTGTGACCAGCCTGGTTAGAATGCGGGCTTCCTCCGGGAAGGTAAGATAAGAAAAAATTAATTCTCAAAGGAAGAAAAGGGTACAATATAAGAAATGTAAGTGCCACTAACAATGGTTCAAAAATAAAAATAAGGGTTAGAAGATATACATAAACGTAACACTAAAAGCAACTTCAAGCAAGATTAAAACATTTCAATCGTGGAAAGAGAAAGAAATTTCACTTCACTTTTTCTAAATAAAACCTAGACAATGTCTGCCCAAACAGGCCATACAAAAATGAACATGATCTGAATACATTTTTTTAAACACCGCAAGAACCCCCCCCCCCCCCCCCAAGATTAACATCCTTCAACCTATGCTTGAACACCACAATTAACGGGGCAAGCCCAGTATCCAGAGGCAATGCATTCCAAGGGTAAATTACCCGGTTTGAAAAGAAAAACGTACGACAGTTCAAATTAACACGCTCCACAACCAATTTTTAGTGGGTGGCCACAAGTACGATTAGACCATCTGAGCCCAATGAAACTGTCCCCATTCCGACACAAGTTGCCCTGTAAGAGGCTGTAAGTAAGATTTAGACATAGATTAGAAAGTTAACTAGATATACCGTCTTACTTCTTCCCATACTACGCGGAGCTCTGGCGGTAGTTGCGGCTACTAATACCTCGGCTAATGCTTT
>JAHWFP010032598.1:16448-56171 GCA_023313725.1 Lithobius niger
GGGGGGGCTGTAACTAAAGACTGGTGCATTTCCGGACCCATGTTTATAGGACTTTTTCTTCTTATCTTTGATCACACAGCGGACCCTCAAAATATTTGACACCAATTTCCGAACACCCTGTATAGTATAGAGGCAAGGCGCACTTTTTCCATGCAAGATTAGTAGTCATAAAATGACCATATAAGGAAAGTCTTCTTTCTTGGCGGATAGTATAGGGTCTTCCTGTCACCAGATTTAAAAAATTTCCTTATCATTGTTGCGCGTTTGCTGGCTATTTTAACAACATGGTAACAGTGATCGGAAAACTTAAGACCATGAGCAAGCCACACCCCAAGGTCTTTTGTGGATTCAATAGGTTTTAACACAGAACCACGCAGGGAGAAGTTTAAATGACGATTTGGGTAACCAACATGCATAATAAATGATTTTTGGAGTGCAATAGGAAGCTGCCAGTTTTCCGACCAGGACTGAAGGTATCAATCCCCGATTGGAAATTAGGAAATGTGTTATTACCGACCACACGAGAGTAAAGTTTGAGGTCATCCGCAAATTTGTTTACGATAGAAATACTATGTTCAGTGGACAAATCATTCATATACAAGAAAAAAAGTAGCAGGCCGAAAACACACCCTTGAGGGACCCCACTGTCAACAATGACGGAGTCAGATAAAATCCTCTCAGTACTCACACGCTGGGTTCTGCCAACCTAAAAAATCAGCCAGCCAAGAGCAAAGGTTTCCTCTAAATCTGAGACAATCCAATTTGGCCAAAAGTTGATGTGCGAAACCGATTCATATGCCTTAGCAAAGTCTATGAAGACAATGTCCACAGGGTCACCTGCGTCGGCATTAACCGAATGTTCCATGATACCAGGTCTAAATAGGGAAATTCAACATCGGTGGTCAAGTCACCAAAAGTAAAGTCAATGTTTTGCCTAATAGCCACAAGAAAGCCACCGCCCAATGAGCCCCAATCTCTGCCTACAACATTATAGGGACAGCCACCAACAACCAAATTGTCCGGATGAACTGAACCAAAAACTGAACCAAAAGTTCCGTAAATCCGGTTCCTTTCCTCCTTTTCGTGGAGGAGTTAGACCGACTTTTGCATGAATATATACGTAGTTCCTTGTTTGTTGAGAACTGGTGCTTGGTATCAAAGCAACCCCAGAGAGATGCTTGGGAGCAAGTCCAATTCGCTGTGGATCATTTGGCTTCGTGGCTGGGTGCTAGAGGGCTTCATTTCCCCATTTAAGACAGAGGCAGTAGTCTTCGGCTGCAGGCGAATTGATGTATATTCTTTGTTCCTGAGAGATCAGCAAGTGTGCTATGCAACCTGCGCAAGTTACCCTGGGAATTGGTTCAAGAGCTAATTAACTGGGCAACTCATACGATTAGGTTGCAGGGTGCATTTTTGAGGTATGCAGCAATCCTTTGCAACGTGTTAGAAAAGGACTGGGTTTCAGTGTTAGCCAGGTGAACATTACTCCGATCTTTTGTGCTTGCGGCCTCGGACCATAGCACTACTTTCTCTCACTGTACTCTACCAGTTGATGGAGCACAGTGTAGGAACACAGTGCTACGTGGCAAGTGGGTGTGTAACGTTTCATTCCACTCTGCCTTTGACACTGCGCTCATAACATCAGTTGGCACCTTGTTGTTTGTGTGGGAATCTTGCCGGTTGATATCTGAACTGAGACGTGAACTGAGACACGCAGACTATTGTGTCAAGGTTGTGCTTCCTTTGGTGAATCCACAGTATTTGCATTTACATGGGTTGATGCTGGTTGTTTCAAGCAAACACGCGGTTGGGAGGATTTGAACCATTGGTTCATTATGCTGTCACGGAAACTGCAACTGCTACGAGAGAAGGATGCAAAACTAGCAATTGAAACAGATAAGAATGTAGGTATGCTAACCTTTCACCAATTTTTGTAGATGAGCCATTCAAAGAGATGTTGGGCTGGTGGCTTGGGGGCTTTGAGATAGGAGTAGTTTCCGGATTATCTTAGTGTCTTAATTGCAGAATGGAAGCACGACGTGGATGGGGGGGGGGGGGATGGTTCTTTTGATCCAGTGGTGGGTAAAATATGCACAGTTTTGTGCTTTTCTCGGCGGAAGGCCAAACTAATCGTGTGGTGTCCAGGGCATGAAGGCATTGAGAACGACGCAGCGAATTAGTTGACTGATGTGGGCATGTGATCACCTAGACGTCATCGTGTCCGGATCTTTGTGCAGCCACTCATTAACATGAATTTTAAACCGGGAGGAGTGGGGTGAATTTTGGCAGCAGTTGAAACAGGAACACAGTAACGAGAAATTCATGCCACACACAATAGGAGTGGGATATCATATGGGCTAGTTCGCCGTAGTGAGTTCACGGTCTTTTGTCCGTTCTGTGTGCATATTCAGTTGAGAGGACACTTGGCTGGTATTGGTTGTGTCCCTGACTCGAATTGCTTGTACGGTAGGGGTGAGAAGACTACGGACGACTTCCTGTTTAGGTGTCCGCTATTTGGCTTGGCTAGTGCGGGTTTGCTGCGGCACCCGAGGGCAGCAAGGTAGGACCAGTTTGGCCAAATTATCTTCAGGATGAATATAGTGTTTTGGGAACGGGGGTTAATTGTGTCGTTTGTTAGGTCGTCTAATCTCTTTTAGTCAGAGCTCAGTCTCACGGTTGTTGCAAGAAGTGTGTAAGTCAGTCAGTCAGTCAATCAATCAGTTTTCTTGTTTCCTGACTGAGTACCTTTTGTCCTAGATGCAAGTTTCTGGGGCCGATAATCATGTTGCCCGGACACCAAGAAACTTCACCTACTCACCTACCTTTTATCAGGAGCATTTATAAATTCATTTATAAATTAATGATTTCTTTCTGCCAGTGAAAACACAGGACGACTTCAGTAGTTGGGGAAGTTCTTGTGAAATTCCTTTGTAATTACTTACAGAAATTCCTGTGCAATGACTTACAGAAGCTCCTGTGTAATTACTTTCGTGTAAAAGAGTAAGTAGGCTTACTTTTTAATCACAAGAAAGAAGAAAAAAAGTAAGCTATCCTATTAAAAAAATCGTATTGCCATATAAACAACACGACCGTGAATACTGATAATTGTCAGAATCGTATAATATGAAATTTAAAATATAATGACACTAACATGGAAGTTTATGTTGGATGTATGTTTCGGCCATATTTTACTACATCTGCATAGCTCAATTTCCATTGTTTCTGTATAGGCGACTGCTTTATTACACTACCTTATTGTAACATGGAACTCCAGTTTGATTTCTTTCGTTTTCTTTGTTAAGTTTTGTGTTTGAATGAGGCTGGTGTAATTTGGGTTAATTTAGGATGGTTTATGTTAGGTTAGTTTAGGTCAGGACAGGTTAGATTAATTTTGGTCGCTGTTGCTCAGTCCTTCCGTAAAAGACGATTGTGTACTTATGACCATTTTTCTAAGTTCTGGTTTTGGTGGTTCATGCTATCGTACCTGTTGGTTTGTTAATCTTAACCGATATTTCTTAAGAGAGCCAGGTTGAGCGTAGTCTGCTGAACGATCCTTCTTTTCTCACAATTATTATGCTTTATGAACTTTAAAACTTTGGTTTTTTTTATATTGTGTACCAGTAGTTCTACGAACAGTAAACTTCGCTATAAAAACCCTGATAAAGTAGGTTTTTATATTGTTATTACCGCTGGAAGAGTCAGATTGGTGCAGATATTCGCAGACTGCGAGCACTGTTGTGTAAAATGTATTATCTTAGAAAGCATGCTTCACTGAAGACGCTCACATTATTTTACTTTGTCGTGGGACAGTCATACCATGAGTGAGTGAGAGAATGAAGTTATTGAGCCTTTTTTTTAGGATTAAAAAAAAGGCCGTCTGTGCCCGCACCCCGCTATACTCGCGTGTGGCGTTTTGGTTACCATAGCAAAAAAAGTAATTAAAACGTAGCAAACCTACGTCGACCAATCTAACTTATGCAAGCATATGACAAAAAAAGAATCACAAACGCAAAAAAAGAAACATGATGAAAAGTTATGCATCTTTCATCCTTTTAAGCTACCTAAAATACTGTAAACATACTTCAGCTTAAAATTTTAAATAAGTTTTCATGGGACACGGTACTACAATCTAGAATCCAATAAAACGGGAATATTTGGGAGTGTTGTTGCATTACGTGCTGAGGTGGAACTTACATGGTCCTGCCGTCACGCTCCAAAAGAAAACTGTTAGTATAATAACTTTGAAAAAGGTATTCCAACTCTGTCAAAAGCTAGGTGTAGTGCCATTCACCATTTCTATTTATAGTTGCAATTACTTTCGCAGAACTGATAAACATGCTTCATGGTTCAGTGGGCGTCATTCAACCTAAAGTTGGTAAAAAAAAAAAACTACATAACTGCAGTGACTTCTACAGCTATACCAACTTCCCCAACCCCTTGTGACAAAGCTGCAACATCATCACGACTGGAAAAGTCCCCTTAACCCCCCCCCCCCCAAGTGGCAGCTAGGTTTGTGCCAACTAAAAGAAATTACTGACTTGAATCATTTTCAGAAATATATGTTTAGATTGCTACTGGACATCAGTACTGTGTTCCTTGAAAACTTATTTAAAATTGTAAGATGAAGAATAGTTACGTCATTTTTAGATAGTTTACATTTTGTGGTTTTTTTTTGATAATGTTTTTTTGGACCACGGTACGCATTATATGCCATTGTGCATCTCATTTTATCGTTTTTTTTTTATTTTGTGTTTTTCTGCTTTTTTACTTGTAGTTTTGGAGTAACTTTACGCAAGTAGCATTAGTTCACGTACGTTTTAATTACTTTTTTTCCCCAAAACGCCACATGCGAGAATCTGCTCTTGTATGGGCCGGTTACATATAGTATTTTTGTACTATTTACCAGGAGTAATAAACCAACTCACATATTCACAGTGACTCACTCAGTCGATTTTGCACTGTTTACCAGGTTTAATAAACCAACTCATATTCACAGTGATTCATTCAGTAGATTTGGTACTGTTTACCAGAAATAATAAACCAACTCACATATTCACAGTGACTCACACAGTATATTTTGTACTGTTTACCAGGCGTAATAAACCAACTCACATGTTCACAGTGACTCGCACAGTAGATTTTGTACTATTTGCCAGGAGTAATAAACCAACTCACATATTCACAGTGACTCACACAGTATATTTTGTACTGTTTACCAGGCGTAATAAACCAACTCACATATTCACAGTGACTCACACAGTATATTTTGTACTGTTTACCAGGAGTAATAAACCAACTCGCATATTCACAGTGACTCACTCGGGTAGATAAATCAAATTTATCTACTAGATGAAAATTTAATTATGGACATAATTGGCAAGCGATTTTTTTTCCAGTCTGATCAGCGGTTTAGAAGTTACCTACCAAAAACCGTTTTACGGTCCCTTTTTCTTCAGATTTACTGTGAATTATTTTTATTTATTTCAGATGATTGTTTGACCATGGTGAACTGTTATCGAAAGTGTATCTTGGTGCTACATAAGCATCTACAGATAAGAATGTATCATTACATACTGACCATTCTTGAGATACTGGTTCCTGTTTCTATGGCCTTAGTGTTAGCTTGGCTAAAGCGGTTTGAAGACGAAATGTTGAATGTTTTGGCACCAGGACTTATTGAGCAGGCCGCAATTTCAGTTGATGAGTTTTTTCCGGTCAACGATCCCACAAATCTTATTCTTGCTGCCCTGGGGCAGAATATCACCGTTATTTATGCCCCTAGTAATGCATACACTCAAAGACTTGCAGACTATTGTGAGGAACAGCTTAACTTCCTTCCTGCGAACACTACTGGTAAGTTTTCTGTTTCTTTGGGTGGGTCTTGTTTTTGTTTATTAATGCTTATGATAGTGTACTTGAACGACATCTCCTAGTAAAATCGCTTGTAGCATATTCATTCTACCAGGACGAATTTTTCATGACGCACAACGAAAGTTATAGCGAAAATCTAAACCCGAAATGGATTGTTTCGTGCGCATGCGCAATGCGTGAGAAAATAGTACCCCTTTCTTAAAAGCTAGAGATCGCGCCGTGAGAGAAAATGCTGGGATATAAATAACATGAGTGGAGTTATAGTTGGGGAGTTATTTCGACTTATTTGATTCTGCAAGATATTTTGAAATCTGTGTGTTAGTGTTTCTGGGTTACAGCTGCAAACCAGATTTGTAATAACATACATAATGAACGCCAATAAAAATGCGTCGGCTTTTCTGCAGTAGAAATACATATGAATGCAGGATAATGTAGGAGTTCTCCTGGCAGGCATGTAAGAATTTCATGCGTACTACTAGAAGTCAACGAGCTAAAGAGCCAGCAAGTAAGATGCGACGTGAAGTGAAGTTTATTGCTAAATAAATATAGATGGAGACCTATTTACGTTACCTTTTGGACTTATATGTCAGACTGCTTGAGCGGGGAACCGAACCCACGACTTTTGACACCAAAGGCGGAGATACTAACACGGCCAAAAAGAAGCGTCCCTACGCAGCATTTAACACGTCCATATACAGGGTGTTTCATCTCAAGTGTTAATGCTCAATCGCATCCCTAGTAGTGCAGATACGTCGAACATGGCCATGGAATACGTTGGAACATGCAGGGTTAAACCGAAAATGACCTTGATGACTGATTTCAAGGTCAACGAAAAACTAACTCCGGAAGTAGCAGAGATAGGGGCATGATGAAAATTGCAAACTTGTAGAGGACGAAGACATGACCTCAAGAAAGCAAACAGAACAGAAATTGGTTCAAATGTCAAAGAGATACAGTGAAAACAATATGGGTCTTGCAGCCCCATTGGATGACTTCACCACAACCCATCCTGAGGTAGAAACACAGACAGGCACGATAGAGACGTGGGTATACGTCTTTTCCCCATTATATTAACTTTCCTACTAAGGGTATTAGATAAGATTTTGTGGAGCAAGGATTGTTTATTCTGATTGCCCTTGTTGGCCGGCTCAGCTATAGTTCAAACATTGTTGACCTTTCTCATGGACTACCCATGCGGCAGGACCTCTTGGACAAGTTTTTGTTGAGGTTCACCTCCAAAGCTTTACCAACCCTGAGATTTGTGCATGGATTTGTGCAAATGGAGCGAAGGGAGTTCCTTGGCCCGTCATATTACTGTCCCACAGAGACTTGGTACCATGGCAATCTACGAGCCAAAGTGGGTTAGATGGATGCACATGTGACGTCAGTGGCAGGTCGTTTTTCTCTACCCCTTTGTACGAGAGGTAGCCAAAATTTTGTTGGAGCAGCTGTAGTTATGATAATCCGTGCCTGTGGAGGAGAGGAGATGGGTCACCATCGCCAGATAACTGAACTTGTTCGTAATCTGACAAATGAGAGACCGGTTGTTCGGTCATTGACTCCTGCATGTAGTTTAGTTCTGATATTGAAAAGTCTCATCAAGGAGCCTTACTGGTGTTGTCAGTGGGGATCAACTTTCTCCATCCTTCTGTTGGAGGAAGAGAGGAAGTTGAAGTTTTGTACACGACAGGAAGCCGAATTAACCTTTTACACTCAGCGACTTTGGAGCGAGTCACTCTCTCTCTACCAAGACCACCTTTAAGTTCGCCCTGCCAACAGGTAGATGCAGGGGTGAGCTTTGCACCTCGTCCATTAAGGAGAAGTTAACGTGCCCAGCTGATAGGTAAACAAGTGTCGTTTTTTTTTTGGGATACTACCTTTTGGGTCAGAAGTCAACCTTGAAATGATATAGGTTTTCCGTTTAAGGTACCTTCCTCATTAACAAGGATTGATAAGGAGTCATCTAACTATCTGCTTTTTCCAGTTCGGTCCCTCCGAAAACATTTAAAGTTTGACAAGGTCGGAAGGACTCGTTATTCATTTTAGGATTGAGAATTTCAAGGATTTGACTCCTAGTCAGATGTCCAAATGGCTTGTCTTGGGTATCAGGCATGCTTATGATGAAACCTTAGATGGGGACTTTCGTATCCAGTTTATAAGAGTGCATAAAATAAGGGCTATTGTTGTATCCTGGGTGGCATTCAACAGGTTTCCTGTCTCTGAGGTTTCCTGTCTCTGAATGACGCCTATTGGCCCGCCACCTATTTTACCTTCAAAGACTTCGATCTGAGAAATTTGTGTGCTCAATCAACAGGGTTGAGGAGGCAAATACATTTTCAGTCACCTACCATGAAAAGGATGGTTTGGTTGTTGAGCATAAATTAGCATAAATTCGTACTGTCAGCCCTAAAACCCTAGGCATAAATTTTCATCATAGTAGGAATCAAAATCTAGTAAATACGTCACCATATTGGATTCATTTTGAATTTGTTGATAATATCATCAAATTCGTAACCGTGACTTCAAAAAACCCCTAAACACCGATTTTCATCAAAGCAGCACTAAAACTGGATTCCTTAAGTTAAGGAGCACGATTTTGAACATTTCCCGTATACGGCCATTGCTCTGTGAGCTTTCACACTTTTAAGAACTGAACACTGACTAAAATAAGTTTTGTGGCATCAAAACTAACATTTTAGACTAGTGTTCACTTGTTAGGAGTCTTTGTACACGAACTTGCTGTGCATCAATAGCGTAGCTAAATCATAATAATTTTTTTTTATTATACTGTTCACAATTTACATGCATGTATATGATTATATACTATATAAAATCAAAAATCTTAATCATAATTTTCGTACAATTTTAGTTCTGTTTTATGGAGTCGAGAATGAAGAAATGATTACAAAAGGAAAGTGGCCTAAAGAATTGGTACCAAATTTATTTTTTGTATTTGATCAATCAATCTCTTTGGACAATCTGCCACTCAAGTTTCATTACCGTATGATTTTACAAAAACAAGATGAATTGATCCTACCAACTGGTGAGTTGATATGCATTGAGTGTAAACAACGTGTCATCCTAGATCTAGTAACTGGGTACTTTGTACTTATTTGCAGAGGGTGTGACAGATAAGGTATACCAGATGCGTATCTCTACAAATAATGGAATTTGACAAATGCTGTAAATAAATTGAATTAGTAAATCATGGATACGGAATTTCTTTGAGGCATCACTTTTGATAGGGGCATTCGTAAGATAAGGGATGGTTCCGGAGGGTCCCAATGTTCTATTGTAAATGGTACTTTTATCATCTTCTGGATAGAAAAACCACTTTGCTAGCAAATTTTATCATTACTAATGTCACGATGGTGTACTTTTTAATCGATAAATGAACTCAACCCCGAGTTGCATTCCGAAGCTAAAAAAATGCCACTTGTTTTTATCAGCTTGGGAATGTATAGAGGGGTTAAGAAAATGTATCAATACTTAAGCTATGCTCGAATGGTATTTGAAACGATAATATATCGTCTCCTAAGTAGTAGTGTGTCCCCAGCAACCAACACAAACTCGCTGTAAGTTACCTAGCTGACAATGAAAGCTAGCTATTGTTGTAGGACGAACATAATTTAGTTCCAGTCATGGCTCTTCAGACAAAGTAAATGCGTTTTTTTTAATGAAAATATTGTTTTTTACATTTAAAATAGAATATGTTCCGTAACATTACTAAGTTTTGCAACAATTATTATTAATTTATTTTCAACTATTTTCGTTTAAGTACGGCTTTTAATATTTTACATTCTGCAGTTGCATCCACTGACAGGCTTCGATTTAGTGGTGGTTAGGCCTAAAGCACTCGAGCGAAAAGCTGTCGCTGGCTGATCGTTCTGTCACCATGGCCACGAAAGATTAATCGTGCATTGCTCGGAAGCTAGATAATGCTGCACGTTACAATCAGGTAAGTCCTATTTGTTCAGACATTTATTTTAGGTCTATTAAATGTGTTTCTTTGATACTTGCATTATGTGGCACAGTCCAAGAAACGTGATGATTCGAGTGTAAAAACAACATTGAGGGTAGGGGGAAAGAATTACTTGCGAAGTACCCGGACGGACATCGGGATCAAAGGTCAAGGCCAAGGGTCAAAGGTCTAGGTACTGGGAAACATGGTCAAAGATCGAGACCATGCTATGGGTCAAAATTCAAACCGAGTCAGGGTTGAGGTCACATGACCTCGGATGATGATACTTTATGATCGGTATGATCCAAGCGTATTACATTGACTTGATGTTGATCACTGTAATCATTGATGAGAAAATGCTCATTGTTGATAAAATTCAGACATCCCAGAGATCATTCAGGCTTAGCACACTGATTGTGCATTGTGGAAAATTCCATCTAACCGGATTGTGAAGCTCTTGAACTAACATTTCCATGTTGTCCAATTCTTTATTATTCGTTAAATATATTACGATGCATCGTGTACTTTTGTTTGGGTGTTATAATGTTTCGTTCTTGCACTTCGGAAAGAATGTCGACAATTTCGTATAGACAGTCATCACCACCAGCTAGTTTAGAGCCACAGAGTGCCCTTCATCTGTTCACAAATTGGTTCGGACCATCATAGCGTATGTTTTCCACTCGATTCAGTTGAACCTTTCCCAGTTTTTGAAGTTTTAATATTCTCCCAGATGGGTTTGTCGATCTGTTACTTTTTGGTTAGTTCATTAGAGAGTCATTTTTTGGTAAATGGCATTGGTATATTTGAGGATGCTGCCAATTCTTGCCAAGACAGCTGGCGAATAGGTGCCATCTTGCAAGTTTTTAATCAACAACTGACTCCTGAAGTTCCTACATGCAGTATATTGCTTTCTGGCTACTACAATGTCGTTCTTAGGTATTTTCACGGTTTTATTACCAATTTCCATTTCTTGAGTCTTAAAATTGTGGCGTAACCCAAAGACCGGATCCGCTTCTTTTCATTGTTTAACTACGCTCTTAAAGAAAAGGTTGCCTCTGGTCTGATTACGATGTTGGTGAACAAACTGTCGAGGGTTTGTTGCATTACAGGAGGAGATGGAGGAGGATGGTGTTGAAACTCTATGTGAGTCAAAATATGCAGAGAGTTCTGGCGAGTACTTGTGACCTCTGCTTCTTCCAGCATACACGAACGTGGGAGTCAATGGCAGTGATGTATATGTCTTCAACTCTATGAGTGTTGGTGGCACGATATTGGATGACTATTCCGGCTCGATAATTGCCATTCTTCAACGAATGCAAATTCACCATCAACCTCCATTTTCGATTCGTGTTCCTTTTTCTCACTTTCTTTTTTCATGGCTTTTTTTTTCTTGCGCTCTTCAGAAGTAAGAAGAATCATAGTTTTGAAGGGTTCAGTTAGGGATTTGAAAACCAACGTAAGGCTTTTTCGCCAATCTCATTATCAATCTTTTGCTTCGTAAACTTTTTGCTAATTTATTATGGAGGTACATATTTTTCGCTTATCATCCATGATATTTGCTCCTTTTTTTTACATTACATGATTTAAATAATTATGCATTTGCAACGCCCCTTCATTAATGAATGCTTTTTATCCTTTGAAAGCTGAATGAATGTGTCCACCATGATTGGAACATACGTTTAAACTCATCAAAATCCAGGTCTTCTTCGACGTGCTTTTTGTAAATATGTTTCAAGTTTAATTCGTCTTGTAGAAATGACTCGAGCAGGCTAACCTTGTCACATACAACTTGTTTCAGTATTACTTGTTTTCCTGGTGTAAGACTGACTGCACTAAAACATGTTGGGATTAGAATGACGGCCCTGAGAAAAATACCTTTCAATGACATTTTGTTTATCGAGCAAGTCATCATCAAATACAATGATTTTACAAAGGGATGGATCCAAGTTTTGGGTAGAGTCAAGTCCCCTCGTGAAATGCGGCAAACCGCAATGTCCTTAACCAAACCACAATGTCCTTAAAATGTTGTTTGTAGCACACGATGCTGACAATTACGGCACGTATGTTTGATAGTAAAAAGTGGTGTTAGACCTCTTCATCTCCGAAATCGTAATTTATTACTGCGGCTTTTTTAAATACAAAAAAAAAGGGCATTGGCCATAAACAAATTTGAAGGTGGTGATGGAACGGTCAGAAGGGTTTGATTTTTATCCGACAATCATTACAACGTGGGAGCATGCAGATTAACTAACGCCGGAGAAGGACTGCAACCAAACGACATTGCTACTCTTTCCAAAGGGACTTTACTAAGAAGAGATTGAGAAAGACAATTTTCCACGAAACAAGATGACAAACTATCAGCATTGAAAATGAACTTGATAGTTATCGAAAATGACAGTTTTTCTGCTAAAATGAAATGAATTAGAGACTGCCTCGTAGTACTCTTGATGCTGTTAACGAGGCATACGTGGACAGAAATTGGATGGGTGTTAATGGTGATAAAAATATGTAAAATGCACAAGGCAAGCGTATCATTGATTGGTCTGACCCCATCGATCGAAATGTAGTCACGAAGCGAAATGTTCAAAACTCCTGCAACGACATCATTTCGTTTCACACTAATAGGCTGATGAATGCAAGAACCTTCTGGGAGTTATAAAAATCGTGTCTCTACTATACCAGCCACCCTCTATAGATCGTGTTTTACTGCAGCGATTAGAACGTCAAGATCAGCGTGTGGTAATCGAGAAGAATTAATTTATTAGTATTTGTAACATTGACCCGTTTTTGAAAGAGGAGATATATTTCCAAATTTATTTATATGTAAATTTTACGGAAGAATTTTTTTTTAGTATCAATAATCGCAAAACATGTAGGTTCTGGATACCCGCAGCAGTTGCTAAGGACAAACGGGCACGGTCGACCACAATATATTTGATTAAAGTTTTGGACTCTGTCCATGTCATATTCTAAATCCATAGATCGTGTTTTACTGCAGCGATTAGAACGTCAAGATCAGCGTGTGGTAATCGAGAAGAATTAATTTATTAGAATTTGTAACATTGACCCGTTTTTGAAAGAGGAGATCTATTTCCAAATTTATTTTTATGTAAATTTTACGGAATAATTTTTTTTTAGTATCAATAATCGCAAAACATGTAGGTTCTGGATACCCGCAGCAGTTGCTAAGGACAAACGGGCACGGTCGACCACAATATATTTGCTTAAAGTTTTGGACTCTGTCCATGTCATATTCTAAATCCGATGGTAAATATCTCATCAACGAAACTGGCGGAACCAAATCTCCATAACTGTCAACATATTAGGACTTGTTATCGAGCGTTGAAATGCCCAGTGAGCCCCCTTTCCAGCATCATGGTCTTCTAACGTCATGACTGCGCTTTCGCCATCTCGGTAAATCCGGGTTGGCTGTGTATCCTTGCTGAATGTACCCCTGTAATGGTGGATCTTTATTATCTGTACTAGTCCGGCTATGTCAGTAGAATTTAGGGGTGATGAAGAGATGTCAGACCTTTTGTGGCTTCAAATAGAGTCCTTTGCCAACCGTTTTGTTGGGTAGACTTTTTCCAACTAGATGGTGTCGCAATTTTTAAGCCCCAAACCTTTACCTTTCATTTCGAGGTCGTGACAATAAACTCATCCAGTAACCTAGCATCACATTTGACTTTGTTAATGCGGCACCTCCATTAGTCACAGCCCCTGCACCTCCGGTAAAGGCGTTGATCAAGGGAATTAGGGTTGGTAAGACAACCTCTGCGCTTTTCTTTCTTCCTTTTGTGTTTTTTTTTTCGTGCATCACTATTTTTTTAATATAAATGCGATCTTGCCTTTCTACAATTTCATATTCATCATTCGATACCTGATCACGAGGGCAAGGCATCTGGTGTTGAACGCCACCGCCGAACCGAAGGGTATCTTGACTTGCACATCCATCACTCCAGTTTGTAATAGTTCGCTTTGTTTAGTGCAGTTGATGACCCACGAGTGGATGGAGCGGCTTTGAAATGAATGGAATCTGCATTAACATCCGTACTGTCGTAATTTGTCATTCTGAAATCCATAAACATCTGGTTATATTGGCATAGTCCCCCATTCCATAATGGACCTTGAGGTTCACGTAGGGCTGTCATTCCCCAAACTACAATGACAAAGCATGGCCGTATTCTTGATGGTGTCGTTCGTTCGAAAACGAGAATGGCTTTTCGACGGCAGAGCTCATGATGAGTCTTGCAGGCAAAAGACAGGCTGTAGTTCTGGCAAAGAATGCCCAGCAATAACACAACCTAAATTTGTTAACTTGGCTAATACTGTGAAATACACATTCTTGAGTACAATTCTTAAATAAATACAATAGCAAACCGATTTGGCTTTTCGTCCTCTTTATTGCATTTCAATTACACACTATTGTAAGCTAGTTTAATTGAATTTTAAGAGAGCAAGGAAAGCAAACATCTCTTACAGTTTAACAAACACAAAACTACAACAACAAACTGATTATGTGATTCTGATACACTATTCTATTGTTGGGTCCACAATCTACGCTTGAAAACCATGGAATATCGGTCATGTTTCGTGCCTGCGAGAGTAAGCATTTAAAAAAAAAATAATATTTATTACATTTTGCAAGGAAGCTCGCAGAAGAAAAAAATAATCTAAAAAAAATCAGCGCACTGCATCAGACTTTGAGAGGTTATAAAAAATAAAAATAAAGAGCTGCCCACGCCCTCGGCTTTTGGTTTGTTTACTTATGAGAACCAAAGTATTTATTTTTATCGGCCGTATGAAAACTGGGACTGCAGTGAAGCTTATACGTTGGTTTTTCCTCCATCGAAGGAAATGACACACGATGGCACAAGGCTATGCTCCCATTAAAGCTCTGACGTCAAGGCGGCTTATTGTGTTTAATAGAAATGGATGTATCTACTCATTAATCATTAATTTCCAGTAATATAGTGGCAATAGTATTTAGAACGTATTACGTGAGAAAATATTAGTATTTTTCAAATCTCTTTACCATATTATTCATGTAGATAAGTCCTTTTATTATTTTTTTAAAGTCATTTTTATTTTCATAAGGGTTAGGAAAATTTATACAACACTCTGCTGTTCACCAGAAAAACACCAGAAAACAGTGATTTTTAAAAATTTGAATTGTCGATATTTCAATTCAATCTTACCCAACTCGAGAGTTAAACAAAAATTCAAATTACGTGTATGAAAGTGGCACATTGAAAGGGTTTACCCCTTACCCTGGAAAAACAATTTTGAAAAAAAAGGAATGGTTGTTGAAAATTACGGTTAAATCCCCCCTTATAGACATATTCCACAAAACAGGCTGTAGAAAAAGCTCACTTGGAAGCGAGACTCAAAATGCAGAAGTTTTCACAAACGATGTGTTTAAGACGATGCTTTATGCGCTGCTTGTATTACCGGACACTTACTTAAAAGACCCGCATAAAAAACCCCGTCTGGGTGACCCATCAACACATCTCCACACCCCGTAGAATAAACCTACAAAAAAGGTCATGTTGAGGGTAGGCCTCAACACAAAAAAGCATGGGTTTATTAAAGGCCTGCATCAAAAGGGACCGTTTTGGACTAAACTATCTACTCATGGTGTATCATCTTCCATGCCATTAGGTGGTACTAGTGTTACATAACTTTGTTGTCTACCAGTCCAGTATTACAAAGTGATTTAACAAGCTTTTTTTTTAACGAGAATTACAAGACCATAGATTACACGACCTTCTATTTTTGAGCTATGAAGTCATCACTAAAATACATTACTAAAATAGCAAATTAGTTCAGAGGTGTGACAAAAAAGTACTCCTTACCAGTTGAAAATTCCGAAAAACAGAATTGAGATGTTCCAAAACAACCCTCCATTCTTAGTACCTTTTGTCGAAAAGAAAAAAGATTCTGCAACCATGATTTAGTAATTCCGTTTTTTACCACAATTTTCTAATTCCATCATTTGTGGACACACATATTTGGCATACCATACCTGTTAAATTTTCTACCCTACACAATCCAACTATATGGTAGTATTTGTGTAGAAGTGCTTAGTGCAGTCTGCGTACATGAGTGCACACTAAGGGTTAGGTTAGGTGATCTCAGTTAGCAACGAAGAAAAACAGAACTTGCTACTTAGCACCTCACTACTAGTGATTTTGTGAAAATTTGCTTTTATTTATACTTAGGTACTATTCTAGTTAGGTTAGGGGAGGTTAGTTGAATCACGTTGATTTTAACAATTTGGGGTAGACATTTTTAATGCATAAAGATGGTCTACATGGGGAGCTATGTAGCGACGTCTGGTTTTCAGAGGTTCTTCGACCGTTCTTTGGAACCATTATTCCACGGAGTTAGTGTTATGCTTGGTGTTTTCGCAAATGAAACACTGTAATGTATGCAAAGTACAAATTCCACCTTACCAGAAGTGCTAGTTTTCTTGTGAAACACAAGCAAGCAATATGCGAAATTTCCAAAGTATGCAAACCTGGTGCCGCTTGTCTGAAAGTTGAAAGTAATGAACAAATTACAGTGTAGTTGATTTTGAAATAAACCCTGGTGCTTTAATTCATAGTTCTACATTTTAAGTCTCAGTTTTTCCCATGGTTGCACAGGCTATCAAAAACAGTGGGATTATTAAATAACAAACACTCGATGTAGAGTCCAGGGGATTGCAGTTTGCGGTCATGTGACGAAAAACAATCACACGTCGTCATCTTACTTTAGTTTATTTATCGTTTTGCTATTAACCACAGTCACTGTGAACTCATGAAACTAAAAACTCAGCCTAATCTATAAAAAAAACTGTGATTAGGTTGAGTTTTTAGTTATCTTTTTGCTGCAGTTTAAATTCTCTTCAGTGGAATAATTAGTTAGTAAAAAATAGTACATCTTTACTTGTTTAATTTCTTCTTATAAACATAAATGTGCGAATTTAGCAAAGGTTAATAACTCGGCGCCAAATACAATTTAGTACAGCAAAGGATAAGAATTCTTCAATGTATATTTCATACTTGCGTGAATATTATTTCCTTTATCCCAGAAGATTATTGCAGAGCCGGCTCAAAGGACACGCGTGCAACGCAGCCGCGTAGGGCCCCCCCGATTAAAGGGGACCCCCGCATGAGAACAGGAGCACTCATCTTACTATAGCGAGAAGGCAGATTATGGATTGAAATCATTTACACTACGTCAAAGTAAAGAGAAAAACGGGGTGAGAATCTGTGCTAGTGCTTTGAAACTTCGGGAATGATGTGGGTCGATTGGTCGAAGCATTGAGCGACCCGAAACCGAAACTAGTGTTACTTGCGGCTGGTATTTTCATCGACAGTTGGCGATCTAATAGGAAATGAGAAACGTTAAAAGGTTAAAAAGATATCCCTTTGTTTTCTCCTCCCGCCCACCCCTTTCTTCTCTACCATATTTTTTTTCTTTTACTTATCTTTTACAATTTTATGGTTCACTTTCTTTCTTTTTTTTAATAAAAAAAAAGTGAAATGGATATTGGCTTGAACCGCATGAAAAATGATTGTTTAATAATCCTAATCAAACACGAATGAAAAGATCTGGGGAAAAAATGCTTTTAATGCTACACTTATGACCCTGGGGGCCCCAAATTGACCGAATCCGCGTAGGGCCCCAAATTGTCTTGAGCCGGCCCTGGATTATTGGTAATCATAGATGGCTTAAAAGATCAATTAATAGTTATATTTCTTCAATGACTTTTTTCAATGATACTTCTTTCATGGCTTTGTTTCCTAACAGTTGGGGTTGCCCTTCAACACCTTATCGCTTTACATTTCATGAAAGAGACAAAAGGGTACGATATTTTATCGGATGTGACGGTAAGTGTTAGACGACCTAATAAAAATCGTAACTGTTGGCTTTACAAAGTTGTACTGGATTGAAAAATAAGGTGCAGTGTTTTGATTATATCTTTACGTTGTGCTTAAGGGTATATGAAGCACTACATGTGCCCTGCATCAAAATCTATTATTAAAAGACTTATTAAAGTTTTTATTTATTTTACTTATCGTAATTATGAAGGTGTCTGGCCTTTTTCTGAGCAATCATGACAGCTGGGATTGTTCCTGAAAGACGTATTTTTTTCTGTTGTTGCGAATTTCATGTTGCATGTAATGCCGTACTTATTCTTTTAAGCATTTATATAAGGTGTAGGTTAGGGGTGTAAAGCGTGCTATAGGCTGTGGTTGTGGTTTTAGCTGTATTTTGAACCCCTTCCTAGTTTTCTTATAATCGGTGAAAAGGCCTAGCTTTTGGGGTCAACGTTACGTGCCATTTTTTTCTTACATGTAGGTATGAAAAATATCGCCTATCGCGAATGCAACTGTTTACTTTGGTGATTGCACGAGATGAATTTTGGTTGCGTAGGTATATATGAAAATTCGGTTGTTGTAAATATCACGTGGTGAAATGTGAGTTGGGTAGACCCTGTAAAAAGTGTTATACTATGAAACAGGCTTTGGGCCTATAGAGCAGTGACATTTGCCGCCATATTGGCACCAGTATGGGTTTTGGAGGGCATAACTACAAGGTGCACTACATAAAAATGGAGGGAAAAACAACGGAAGAGCGAATTTCTTAGGCTTAAAATAACAATTGTTTTCTACAACAACGAAAATCGCGCGTCTTAGGTCTAAGAAATCACTCTTCACAGCATTGGCTTCAGTATGACGTCTTTCTATTTCTCTATGCAGTGCGCCTTGCAGCTAACCCATTAAGGCTCCAGCATACAGTTATATACAATAACACTACGTCGTGTCACTGCTCTATTGTAGGCGGAACGGATAAAAAATTATTTTCAATGTGTACTTACTCTCATTTTAATGACTGCAATACTTGCTAATGTTCCTTAAAAACCTGGGTGCAATAATCGGTCGGCTACGTTTGAGGTTTTTGTCGTTTGATGTGAAGCTCTTAACTGGTCTTCTTCACACTTTTAATTTTTTTTTTAGGTAGGCCTAAGCTACGTTTCATATTAATTTTAAGACTCTTTAGTTTGCTGTCACATTTAGTTTCTGTTTCTTTAGTTGCAGCCTTTTCTACCATCGCTGCTATCTAAAGTTAAAATGCCATGTTAGCCGCCATGGTTAAGCTAGCTAAGAGCGTGCCACCGCCAATAATGCCTGCATTGTTTATAATTATTGCAGAGTATCATTCCTAGAGTTAAAATATTATCATAAAGCACTTAACTAAAAGTCAAACAATCATCCGTAACGAGAGTACTTTAAAATAATCAAAAGATTCAATAGACCCGTAGCCGTCGGCGGCTTACTATGCCGCCTCCCACGACAATGTTGAAACGCACACCTCTGTCATCTGCGAACGCTAATTTTTCTTAAAGTTGGAATTGTTACAATTGTAGGCCAAACGATGTTAGCTTAGGTGTGAAGATAGCATTTAAAGAATTCTAAAGCAATTATTTACAGAACTTTTAGGCCTAATTCAGTTAGCGATAACAGCAAATAAGTTAGGCCTATTGCATTCGTGGTTAAGCCTAATCTATCTTGCAACGCTGGATTGAGCGTTTATTCATGACAAGACTACCTATATGTAAAAGACTTAACGCTCGGTTTCACGTAGCATGCTAGACGCGTCGTCCAAGCGTTGCGCTGAAGTGAAAGCACGAAGAACGAAAAAACCCAATCGTAGCATTGATTAGTGTCAGCGGGATGCACAAAAACGTGATATCTTCTCATTATTAGATTTACCAGTGTGGCAGCGCTAAACAAACATTATTTTACGGTAATGGTGACTATTCTTGAAATCTTCGGACGATTTACTGCTACGTCAAAGGATCGTTTAACACATTTTTAATGAGAATTTAAAACGCCGTAGCGTATCATACAGTGCAACACACACTTTCCTTGGTTGTTGTTCTGCTTGAAATTCGTGAAATTAAACCTCCGGAGGCTTTGTTTTGTCGTCGAGTGAACAAAGAAGTACGTAGAATGAAGCCATTGTTGTTAAACTTTAATAATTTGGTGTCAATGTAGTGTTTTAAGTTTAAAATTCGCGTGTCACACGTACCTTTCACAGTTTAATCCGCATGCTAGAGAATTTTTGGGGTGTAAGAGCGCGACTGGTGGCAGAATCGGTGGCTAACAGGACGACGCGTCGAATTTCTAACGTTAAGCCTATACATCCAGGTAGCCTTGTTCGTGAATAGCGTCGCTCACAAGTTACCCACGGACCTGTGGATAGGCTTAAAACCCGCAATTTCCATAGCAACCAAGGAATCTTGAAATTATTATACGAAGCCATCGTATTGTTTCGTGTTGTGGTGAAAACACATCGTCTGCTGTATGCTTTAGTTCTGTATAAACAGTTTCCTAATGTAGCGGCGATTTTAGATTTCACATTTGGGATTCCCATTGATAGTGTAAACACTTGGTTTGATCGCCATGTTGGGTGAATTCCTTCGAGCATTGTTTTGCACATGAAACGAATGTAAGTCGCTAAGGAATCATTTTGTGTTTTCCATTTGCCTGCCTTTCTATAATGGTTAAAATACTATAATAAAAAGTTATTATTTCATTGAGCTACGTCGAAAAATATCTTTAGCTATAAGGAAGCAACGATGATTTAGTTTGACGGTTTTTAAAAGTTCAGTTGATTACCAGCAGAACAGTGTATGCTTCGCTGGAATTCCTTAACTATTCAGGATTCCAATATTACAATGGTGAGTGTTAGATCGATAAATTAGAAAAATCGTGATTTCGTGGATTATAATTGATTAATTTACGGCAAATTCGAGATCAGCAATAATTTTTGGGTTATCTAGCAACGTGGCAAATTTCATGGCAGTCTATCATTTGGTTTGGACTCCACCCAGACTACAAAAGTGCAACCAACGAACCAACCTACCAACCAACATTTTTAAATTCAGTGTCCGTTATGGGCAATGTTACGCTCGCTCGCCAATTATTAAAAGTTGTGGGTAATATTAAATTCACACTGTCGTGCGTGGGTTTTCTAGTGAACTGGATATGACCGCCACAGTTCTTGCATGGCGTTGCGTCAGCATGACGTAACCACCGTGAATTAATATCTATTAATTAGCAGCCTTCAAAAACCTGCGTATAAACCTTAGAAAAGTTCATTAAAATGAAAAATAGTAGAGTATATTCGCAACATATTATGTGTAGGCGGGAAAGGAAAAATACTTGTGTTTTTTTTTTCAAATGAAGGCCAAAAACCCTCTACTCCACGAACATTTCCGTTGTCGATTTACCTTTGGTTGGAGTGAAGCGAGGCCGAAGGCTGAGCAGATCTCCGTTTATGAATCCACTCCAATGTAACCATTATATCCTCATTACGAAATAACCACTGTATCAATTTACACCAGATTTTGTACATTGATAGTGGTATACCCAGAGGTGGTTTTAAAAAAGAAAATTTAAAAACGGACATGTTGTTGAGGACTAATCTAGGTGAGGTGACAAAATGCACAGGTAGGGTAAACTGCTCACCCATTTGCTCAGCGCTCGTCGCAACTGCCGTCAACGCCATCCAGCGATGTGCTGCAAAAGCAAATGTACGAAGAAGGAATTAAGATGTGATGACGCAACCGAAAAGATGAGCCACAACGCTGTCTCCAATGCGACACGGGTTATTTGCAATCGCTTTGCTCCATTTTGTCGACAGTGTAATGTAATTGATGATGCCTTATTAATATGTTGACCCTTTCTTGACCAACGTTATTTTTTCAGTTTGGAGTACAACGCTTTCCTAAGCCAGCAGTTAAAAAGAAGGGTCAATTTATAATTGCGTTATGTACCTTCTACTTCGGCAATCTGACGCCTTTGTTCTTTATTTTCACTGTACCGGTATTTATCACGCAAATTGTTCTGGAAAAGCAAACCGGAATTAAGGTAATTTTACGTCAAATTGTGAGGGTTAGAGGTAAGTGACTGGCTAAACATAATAAGCGCGCCTTATTTAAGCATGATTTATCCTCTGCCAGAGATGGTAAATCAATAACTAAGAGGAACTCTTCACTAATGACACTGTAGCAGTCATTATGTCAATAGAACCAAATAATTTACTGTCCTGGAATGTATGCTGAGTGCGCCGTCGGTGTTTTGTGAACTGGAGAAACTATACTGTCTCCAACAACAGTATTGACGGGTTTCGCCAGTTCGGTTTGGTGGGTTGTTTAGGTACTGGAAGTAAGCATCAAGGGTACCGATTGGTAGGTTACATGGTTAGATACTAACTGGCTTTCTTGGTTATTAATGGATTGTTGATGATGATGATTGAACGAAAGCC
Source organism: Lithobius niger (assembly GCA_023313725.1). Taxonomy (NCBI): domain Eukaryota; kingdom Metazoa; phylum Arthropoda; class Chilopoda; order Lithobiomorpha; family Lithobiidae; genus Lithobius; species Lithobius niger. Next base: position 38,605 of record JAHWFP010032598.1, read on the forward strand.
TATGATGATTGATTAGGATTTATCGTAAAGATGCATGAGTTAATTGTTTGGTTCTGTTGACATAATGGCTGCTTGTTGGCTATAATTGGTGTTATTTAGGATTCGTTCCATATAGCCGCTGCATGAAATCAGTGACACATTAGATATTCGTGCGACTGCTCAACATAAAGCACCATGTCTGTCTGTCACAGAGCACTTTCCTAAAATTATCGGGCAAGTCAGTAGCTGATCGCAGTCTGATAAAGTGTGGCGCCGGCTTCGACTGGGAGTGCGGCAAACCTCCAAAGCTTTTGTCAAGTGACATCACACTTCGGACTATTAGGAGCTCTCAATGCTTCAGCGTATGCATGAGCATATATTTATCACCATGCTTACGTTGTCAAGTGAGCTGATAAGAAGTTTTAAGTTATATACCATTTCTTAATTATGTTTATACTGTGTGCTACGAAATGACGGAGCCCTGAACTCTTTCATCACCGAGAAATATGTTCGGTAGCTAATAACAACGGGAAATTTCGCAGAATAACAACTAAATTAGTTCATGTGGTAACTGAAGTATTGTGCATTTTTTGATTGGAATATCCCACTTTACATGTGGGTACCTTAGCCCAATACACTGTTTTTCAGAGGGGGAGCCACCTCGATTTCCATATAGAACACCAAGATGCCCCCTCCCCCCCCCCAAAAAAATAAAAAACTGTTGTTTTTTTTTTTTTGCTGTAACTCCTTAACCGTTATTAAATCAGAAGCATGATGTGAAGTAAACACGTTCAGCACACAATTCTGGACAGGAAAAGTGATAAACATTTTTTGCGTAAAAGAAGCGCTTGAATTCCAAAATCGTATTTTAATTGTATCTCAAAATCGTATATCACCCTTAATTTGCGTGAACACTCCTTTCTTCAGTTGGTTGTTATAGTGATTTTCGAGTTCAAAGTGCTCTTGCGAGCCATCTAATACCCCGAAATGGGCACGCTTAAAATTTTCTGAAAGGTGGAGATCTGCTCTTTCCATCAATCCTAACCAAATTTGTTTAACTTAGATAGTGACCGTACTACGCCCATTTAAAGATGAAGAGATAATAGCTTAGCGGTAAAAACGTATGTTAATTATCGAATTCAAAGTGCTCTTGTGAGGCCTCTAATACTCCGAAATGGACATGCTTAATGTATTCTGAATGGTGGGGATCTATTCTTTCATCGGCAATCGTCCTATGCCATTTAAAGGTGAAGAAATAATGGCGTAGCGGCCAAAGCGAATTGTGATTTTTGAATTCAAAATGCTCTTGCGAGCCACTAACAGTCCAAAATGGACATGCTTATCAGGATATCATGAAAGGTGTGAATCTATTCTTTCCACCAATTCTAAGCGAAATTTTTTATCTTAGCTAGGACCGTCCTACACCCATTTTAAGGTAAAGAGATAATGGCGTAACAGTGGAAACGTACTGCGATTTTCAAATTCAAAGTGGTCTTGTGAGCCCTCTAATAGCCCGAAATGGACATGCTAAAAATATTCAGGAAGGTGGGTGGAGGTGTCTATTCTTTTTATCAATCCTAGCCGAAATTATTTTTAGCTTGGATAGAGACCGTTCTACGCACTTTTAAAGATGTAGCTGTAATTTGTGTAGCTGCCAGTTCCAATTTTAAAGTAACATTGTAATGCTCATATTTGTATTTGTACCCAAGCTAAACAATTTCCGTTAGGATTGATGGAAAGAACACATGCTCACCTTTCCTAAACATGTCCATTTCGGACCATTAGAGGTCTCGCAAAATCGCTTTAACACGAAAATCAACTTAACAACCAATTCACAAAAAGGAGCGTTTGTGCGAATGAAGGGCGATATATTTTAAATACGATTTTGGGGTTCAAGGGTTGCTTTTGCGTAAAGGAAGTATATCATCTTTCCTGTTCAGAATTGTGTGCTGAACGTTTTTGCTTCACATTATGCTTTTGATTTATTGACGGTTAAGGAGTTACAGCCAAAAAACAGTTTTGTGGGGTTATCACTCCTTCCTCCCTTGGAGAGAGGGGGTGGGTTGAATTTTCTTTCATAGCTTTTTTCTTCGAGTTATCCTTCATGTGCATCCACACCAAGTTTCATGCTTTTCGCAGAAAGTAAACAAATCCATCAAATTTGGGCCCCAAGCCGCCCCACTATTGATAATAGCAGTGCGAGAGGCGCAAATCTTGTTTTGTGGCATGAAAAGCAAACAAGGTAATAAAATCTAAACGAAGTTTGCATTAGTTGGACTGGTTACAATGAAATACCCTGATAAACAAATCAACGATAGTTAACTGGAAATTAATATGGGCAAAAAAGTGGTAATTTTAGAAATTGAGCAAAAAATGGGCCCAAGAAATAATATTTCAAGGGTTTTATGTAAGCCATCGTTCTCAGTACCTCCAGATTAGTTGACCTGGACCCCAAGAACACAAAATTAGGATACTTTTTACTTCATATAAAAAATTGGTGGCTATTTTGGAAAATCGAAAAGAATCGATAACACCATTTTGGTGTTCTACATGGAATTCAAGTGCCTCCCCATCTGAAAAACTTTGTGTTGACGTAAGGTACCCACATGCAAAGTGGATGATATTCTAATCAAAAAATGCACAAATGTTTGAAATATTGGGGTGTACCACACGTACTACATGGCACTAACGTCTTCAATTTTTGACCCTGATGCTGGCAACATTGAATAGGTTGCCATCAGTGTTGCTCATCATCCTGTTTTAGAGGCCTAGCAAATGTTACATAAATAGTTCTTCCGAATCAAAACTATAGGTTTCCCCATCTTTAGTCTGTGCATTCATCGGAAAAAAAACACCTTGAAGAGACGATGGGTTTGATGTTTCAGAAGAGTGAGCACACTGTCGCATAGGGATCGGAAAATTTATCACGTGTTTAGCAACAACTTTGTGGGAGTGGTGACAGTACTGAGTTGTTCACTGAGTTTTTGAAAGTGCTCATAATTTCCCCCTATGTTTGGATAACGTATTTGACTTGGATCCCGGCTAAAACATCGCCGCCGAAACATCGCGTGACAAAAACATAGCGGACAAACCATCGCGGGGACAAAACATCGCACGGTCAAAACATCGCACGGAGATTACATCACGGATACAACATCGCCGCCAACAATAAACATCGTGGACGAAACATAGCACGGATGAAACATTGCATTAGCACGGATGAAACTGGTTAAATGTAGGAGTGTACTACAATCGATTAAAGTTTTCTAGAAAGCAAAAACGTTTGATTTTATTGCTACTTAAACAAAGATTAACTGCACAATTGAATAAGAAGGTTTTAAGTGGAAATTATTAGTTATATCCGAAGACTCAACTTTGACGAAATATTGAACATGCTGGTTCATATTGTTTTATACTGTACCTAAGCAGTAAGCATTATCAGAAATAGAGTACTTTTTGTTATTATCTTCTACATTCACGTTTTTTTTTTCTAGGAATTGCTACGAATGATGGGCTTACCCATTGGTATCCAATGGTTTGGCTTCTTCTTCAATTCGTCTGTGACTATGATAATCAGTTCCATACTAATAGTCATAGTGTTGACGTCGAAAGTTTTCCCCGACTCAGATGCTTTGATACAGGAAACTGCGCCTGGACATATTTTACTTTTATTTATCTTGTACATATTTGCCTCCTTATGTTTTTGTTTCTTTCTGAGTGCTCTATGGTCAGATGGTAAGCATTACTAAACTATACGAAAAAAAAAATCGCACGGGTTTAAACATTGATTCTGATTCGTCTCGAGATTTCATTGAGGAGCTACACAATTTTCAGTCAGCATTCGACAAAGTAAGCCATATCCATAATTAAGGGAGATAGGTGAGAGGTGAGACTGCCTCTCCAGACAATTCTGAAAAGGGAGATAATTTATATTTTATAATTTATATATTTATAATTATACGGTCAATAATTTTTTAATACACGTGTTTTCCATGAATTTATTTTGGAAGTTATTTCCGGACTTCGCCTAAATGTAAGGGCTGCGAAGTCCGGAAAAAAATTAATCTCTAACAAAATACTGGAATGGGCAGCAGCTTCCTACTCATTCGTTTGAAGCATTTTTATCTAAATTTTCTGGCTGTTTTTTTCGATAATTTTTTTTTATTATAAAATGTCGTTTGCTTTGGACGGGGCAGCAACACGATTTTCCATGCTTTGAAACATTTTTATTTAAAATTTCCACACTTCTTAGCCAATTGCTGGATATTTCCAAATTTCAATATCTTGGAGACGGCAACAACATGATTTACTGTGTTCATGACACTTTTTTTTCTAAATTCGCTAGCGGTTTTTCGACAGTAATAGCATATTTTCAAGGTTAATGCGTCTTGGAAGGGCTGCAGATAGCTCCATCCCCTTTCTTGGATCCACTCTTGGCTCCCAATCCCAATAAGATGTAAGGAAAAACAACACAATTATGTGCTGATTCTGATTTGGAAGATCGTGTCGAGAGGTGGCGGAGACTAGATATCTCTTGAAATTCATCAAAATTCCTTTTATTTAAAGGCGTATAGGTATAAAAATTACCCGCTGTATATCCCGAAAAAATTTTCTAGGGCTGGTCCGGATTACAGTTCCCAACTTTGACAACTTCTGAATGAAAAAAAATATCCAAGTATATGGAATTAAAAAAGTATCTAATTCCTTCCGTGTGATAATAACTCTGTCGGCAATCACGTTGTAGTATAGGTCAGGATATATAGATCGAGTTAAAGCTAAGGTGGAATTTTTCTTTTCAATATATTGGGAACAAGTTTCACATTATCTACTAAAAGTTGAGTTGCATCGGTTTGAAGTTTTCGTCCTGCCTGGATCCCTGCCTAACAAAACTTGGTGGAATGAGTTATGCAGGAAAATGAGTAATCTCAAAACTTGCTGATAACAGCTTAAAACTAATTCGTCGTTAAGTATACGTGAAACACAGTGCTTGTATGTATTACTTTAATAAATTCTAATTGCTAAGTTGCGTGTTATTCCCACCTCTTTATTTTCTAGCAACACAAGCTACATTGTTCGCCATTTTGATTTGGTGTATGACATTTCTGGTTCCGTTTCTGACGACTGATATTGAATTTGTTGGTGCAATGACTCTTGCAGAACAACTCACCTTTTCCTTAGCTCCCAATATGGCACTGTTCTTGGCACTTCGTATAGTATCGAACCTCGAACAGCAAGACGGTAGGTGTGTTATACATGTTTCTCTACTTTAGGATGTAGTTGTGGTATGCTGATAGTTTCACTGCACCAGCATTAATATGGATAATTTCACTGTACGATTGCTGCATACGTTATTTTGTATTGTGTACTGGCGAATACCTTTTGTCTTGACTAGACTAATGGAATTTTCACCCGTTTCCTGCATTGAGTAATGGACATTTACTACCGAGTCTCATGTAATTGCAAGTTTTTTCCTTATTCCTTAGAAATTTTAATTGATTTATTGTGTGACGGATGTTGGCTGGTATTTTATTCAAAACAGATAATTAAATACAAACAAAAAATAAATCTATTGAGGGAAGGGATAAGAAACAAGACAACTTCTAAGCTTGGCGAACACCTGTAACCAAATCTGTTCCTGCATGACTCAGTTGGTAGCACACTAGACTAGTAATTTGATGGTCCTGAGTTCGATTCCCAGACGGGGCAGTTGCCCTTTGTTTTATCAGGCTTGTCTACCGTGCATTCTCACAGTGCCAGCCTTTGGGGTGTCCAGGTGGCTGAATGGTTACCACGATTGTCTCGTATTCGAAAATCCTGGGTTCAATCCTGCCTTCATCTCGTCCTTTTGCATTCCAGTAGGGAATTTTGTTTAATGCACTCGTGATCATCTCGATTGCAACTTGTAAAAATATCGTAGATGCTTCTTCAAAAAAGTAAAACATTCAGAGTTGAAAAGGTTAATACGGCTATATTCCTTCCTCCTTTAAATACTGCCTATACGCTTCGATAATTACTGTTATTTTAGTTTATATACCTTTTACACTTTTCAGTTAAGCCAAGTGGGTAAATAACAAAGTTTACATTATATTTTAACTACTAGGAGTAAAGTGGAGGCATTACTATTCATCAGCCACTATCGCTGAAGATTTGACTTTACTTTATTTGATAATAATGTTCTTTGTGGATATGATCTTGTACTGGTCTCTGGGATGGTACCTTGATCAAGTCTTTCCAGGACCTTATGGTGTACCCCAGCCATGCTACTTCTTGTTTCAGGTAGGGAACAACATTTTATTTAAATCATTCTTCTTTATTTTAGCATGTATAACACTAGATACGAATAGCATAAATAAGTGCTTTTTTGGGTAAGATATCGAGTGTCCAAGGTTCCACCACTTGTTCTGAGTGCTTACTCATGCATCAGTTGTCACACGAGTGGCCATAATATTACTTTCACGGAAACATGTATTAAAAATTCTGCTGTATAGGTTTATACCTAATATGTGTGAAAAATATTGCGCGTACTGTGATTTTTCAAGCAATCTGGAACTGCCAAGCTAACAGCATTAAAATGACATTGAAGCAAGGAACAATTTCAACAAGTTGAACAATTGATTTTCAAGATAAATTTCTTTCGTAACTTTTCCGTTTCTTTTTCTAGAAAGCACTTTTACCGTTATGTTAATGGTTCTTTGAGGTCACTAAAATAAATTAGATAAAGTTGATCCAAAGATATAGCACGCGTATCTGACTTTGGATAGAAGTCGGTCTTTTTACATTTTTGTTTATTACATACATAAATTATTTTTTAAAGCACAACAGCACTTAAACAGATGTAATTTTCTCAATTGTACATTTGAATATTTGAATAATAATCATAAATTTTTACCCGTGTCCTTTTTAACAAGTAAAGTGAAATTTTATTCGTGCAACCATTTTGACGTTTTGTACAGGGTGGTCCACAAAAAAAAAACTGACGACCCAACATTTTTTAAGTCCGAATTTTCTAGTTAGCACCCCTCAAAACCATGAGAGGACAGAAATCAAAGCTAATGAAACGGAAGATGCTGTCTCTCTTGGTTCTGAGGGGTGCTAACTAGAAAAGTTGGACTTTAAAAATGTTAAGTCGTCAGTTTTTTTTGGACCGCCCTGTATGTAATCCATGTACCGTTTTTATGTTATGTCAAAACCATTTTTCTTCACGTTTCCTAAACGTGTGGGTGAATAATTGTTGGCTCACCAGCATTTCTTTATTCTTCAATTTATACCTTACGTGAGCTGCGTACTTTTACTCTTGCATATAATTGCATAATTTTTGTTTAAATATATCTTTCACACTTCCTACTATCTGGCCAAGTTTCGTCGAAAAATATTGAATGGGAACGGAGATATTAATTGCGTTAGTTCTGCTTGAGTTAGGACTAAAATAATACGTATACACAGCTATCGCTGAGTGTGATATAGCATTCATCTAGTATAGCATTAGGGTTAATATCTTCATGTGCGATCTGCCTCCAATTGTTGCCTCTGAAATTACCAGCTATGCTGATGATTTCAAACGTTTTGCTCCCTCCTTTCTCTACGAATCTCTCCAACATGACCTTAACAACGTGGCGGGCTGGACCTCAGCAAACGATCTACGACTAAATCCTTATAAATACGTTGTGATCAACTTTGGTCACAATAACTCCTGCAATCCCTACCACATTCAACAACAAAAATTCTTTCCTAAGACTCAACACTATGATCTTGGGATTTTTGTCGATAACTCTCTTAAGTTTCACCAACATGCCGTTTTCCTCACTAACAAACTTAGTTGTCCGAAAAGCCCTTATACTATTCTGAAATCTTTCTCTAGTGTTAGCTCTAAACTTTTTGTTATCCTTTTTAAAACCTTTCTTCGACCTGTCGTAGAGTACTGTTCCCAAGTCGCAAAACGTTGTTACGACTCTTTCATTTCCCGCATTGAGGCCTGCCAGCGGCATGTAAGTAAGCTCTGTAGACCTCTGCTTAACCTACCTTACCAGAACCGCCTAAACCATCTCAACCTCTCTTCGGCTGTTTCTCGGCAGAGCCGTGGAGACATCTTACTTACTTTCCAAATTCTAAACGGTTTCATCGACTGCAAACCTACCGATTTTTCTGTCACGCTCTATCCAACACCAGGGGGTCAAAACCTGAGGCTCCTTGGTAACCATTCAAAGCTAAACATATTTTTCTCCGAAAGAGTTGTGCCCCTTTGGAATTCTCTATCACCTTTCTAGCAGGGAGGTTATAAATAATATTTTGCATTTTAAATACATTCACGGGAAGGAGGAAAAAACAATTCAGGTCAAGAAGAGGACGTTTCGTAAGCATCTTCAGGGACTTTAGAATTAGAATTGGCATCTTCTGCAAGAATCTTTTCGCTTACTGATACGAAAAAATTATTAAAACGCTTCAGGTGATTCTTGGAGGGTCGCTGACTCACAATCTATTTTAGAAATTAGTGGAAGATAGAATAGTTGCTTATGTCAGTTATTTGATTGATGACATTCTCCTGTTTTTATTTTTTTAGAATTTTTTCTTTGCTTGAGCAAATTTACATCAGTTGGTCGATTTCTATATCTGAGATAGTTTTGTTTTAATTCCTGATTTAAAGGTTGTTTTTTCATCATTCTGTACATACTTTTAACGTTTTTTGATGGAGCGAAATAATCAATTTGTAATTCACGCCTTCGATTTTCGGTGGCAACACGAGGCTTTTTTTTGTCAAGAGTTGCTTCTACAGTCTGTTCTTGAAGTATTGTATCACACGTCATAGCTGTTTGCTGTGACGTGCATATCACGTGACTGGGCTAGTCTAATCAGACGGCCAAACAGCCGTTGTTCTCGTTCGTCATTGGCTAACTCATGGTGACGTCACGGCAAACAGCCATTGCGCATGGTTTAGGTTTATATTATGAAGACTTGCATTAACATCCTCCGAACTAAAAATTTGGCTCCAATCAACCAATTTCAGATTGCTTATTAGAATTGTAGCATAATCAATTTGTTGAGAAGGAATTTTATCGTTAATATTAGAGTAAAGATAGGACTGTCGGAAGTTTTTCTTCAGACAGCGAATAGTTGCAGTATAGAACTGTCTCTCCCATCTCAATTTGGTTAATGCCTGTTCTGTGTCTGTTTTCAGGAAGAATTTAAAATTGGTTGACCTATGAAGGTTTTTGAAACGTTATTGATTTTTGCTGTATTTTTTTACCTTTTGTAAATACTTTTTTTGTACTCTATATGAATCTTTTTTTAAAGGACGTAGTTTTGCTACACCTGGTTATGGCACGTCCATGTTTCTTTTTATGATAAATTCTTTCATTTTATGCCATGTAAAACTTTACGACTGGGGTTCCTTTAGACCTGTCAATTTTTATAGCTTCATTTTTTTTTTAACTGTAAATACTGCATTTTATTTTCTTAAGCAGTGTATGTTTCTTTTTTAGTTGTGTTATTTTGCCTTAGGGCAAAAGCTGTCAAGTCCATCCATGGACCCATTTGTTTTATTTCCGAATAAAGTTATTATTGTTATTAAACGCCAACATTTTGATTCCCAACCAAAACGGCTTTGGCGCTACGATCCTAAACATCTGTGGTTATCACTGTACCTGCTGTAATTTCGGCTTCTTATAAAAGCCTGGTCAGTGAAGCGTTTTGTTGTTTCAGTTACAGTCGAACAAAATTGCATGAAATAAGACCATAAATGGCCATAATGTTGATAGAATCAGTTCTGTCGTGGAAATCAATGTTTGTCTTCAATACATACACAGTCATTAGTAGCATTATTTTTTTTATTAAGGCAGACACTGATATTATTCATAAAGGCTTGAACGTTGTAGGAATGATAACAATATATACTACAATAATTGTTAAAGAAGAAAAAAAAGTGAAATTTTTATGGCTGATCCGGGTAGTAGGACATTTTTCACACACTCAATTGATATGGTGTCAGGAACAAATATTGCTACGCCAATCGCCCTTTCTTCCTCACAGCAATTAAAATGGGCTGTGTTGGTTAGAATAGCATACAAAGGCGCTTCAAAGCCATTAATCCACATTTATGTTAAATTAATAATGTGAATTTGGAAATGAGGCTAACAATTTTTAATTCTTTCTTCCAACAGTAAGTAACGAGGGGTTTCGGAATTTTAAACTTGGTAATCGTTTTCTTCCTTGACAAAGTGCTCGGCAGAGTGTTTGTAGTATACGCAGTGACACGACGTAGTATTATTGTGTATAACTCTATGGTGGAGCCAGTAACTGTGTTAGCTGCAAGGAGCACTGGAGGGAGGAAGGAAGATCGTCTTATTGAAGCCAATACTATTAGACTGGATTTCTAAAGCCTATAACGTGCGATTTTTGTTATTGGAGAAAACAACGTTCTTTTAAGCCTAAGAAATCCGCTCTCAAAGCACTGTCTTGACTGAAAGTGCCGTTGTTTCCCTTACGTTTTAATCTAGTGCACCTTGTAGCTATTACCTCCAAATGGTGTCTCGTAGCCAATATGACGTCACATGACGCAGCTCTATTGTAAAGGTGATTTAAACTTGTTCGTCACGGCTTCATCGTAGCACAACGAGTAGACACCACAGCATCACTATTCGACGAATCACTAACAATTCTGATGTAAGCAATGATGGAAAATAAGAAAGTTTTTTCCTTTTGACGCTAGGGCATTTAGGTCAATGGCTTCATGATCAGACTTCAAAGCTTTCGCCGTTTTACCAGACGGGTTATTTTTTTTCCAGTTAATGCAGTAGCAGTGGTCTTTGCTTTCCTGGCATTCGGCGAATTTGTATGATGTAATCGTTCTTTTGTATCTTTAACAATGGGTGTGTTACTCTGTTGTGTTAGCTTTGCATGAACTTTTGATTAGTTTTGCAACCGTACATCATCTGACCTGGAATGTTTAGATATTGCTGTATAGAGCAGTGACATTTGCCGTTGCCGCCATATGGGCACCAGATTGGCACCAGTATGGGTTTTGGAGGCATAACTACAAGGTGCACTACATAAAAATGGAGGAAAAAACAACGGAAGAGCGGATTTCTTAAGGCTTAAAATAACGTTGTTTTCTCCAACAACAAAAATCGCGCGTTTTAAGTATAAGAAATCACTCTTCCAGCATCGGCTTCAGTATGACGCCCTTCTGTTTCTCTCTGCAGTGCCCCTTGCAGCTAACCCATTAAGGCTCCAGCATAGAGTTATATACAATAATACTATGTCGTGTCACTGCTCTATTGTATAAATAATGAGTTAGTAATATGGTAATCATCATTCTTAAAATCTAATAGTATCCTTTTCTAAAATACACAGAAGTCGTATTGGACGAACTGTTGCAGAGAACAGTCGATGTCCTCAGAAAGTGCGATAGTAAATTCAGATTTAGAATTGAAGCCTACTCGTACACAGCGAATGTCTGAGGCAGTCGTCTACCAAGTAAGTAATATTTCCAGTGATGATAATCTGTCTGAAGAGTATGTTGTGTATTGAATTTATTTCTGAAGTCGTCTTCATTGTTCTGAATGTAGAGATGTATAATAGTTAGTTTAGAACTGAATCGCTGGTAGTACCTGGTGGTTAAGTAAATCAGTAGTAGTTATATGAACACTAGTAGACCTCCGTGGCCTTAATTCCCTCAAGAAGAATACTTAATTCCTTGGGCCAAACGGCCACAAGCTTTTTTTGTTGGCAGTTTTGGATCGCCATTTTGCATTTTAATCAATCAGAATAAAATTAAGTTCCGATGTCGTTCAGCCGTATTTCAAAGAACATTCTTATCTAATTCCTTTCGTATTTTACTACCACTAATGTAAACGATTTAACGGCCACTGTTTTGAATTTTTGCAAAGCTTGAATAAGAACTTGCTTGATGAATATGTTGATCTGAATATTTGTAATAGTCTGTGTGCAGTCTGATAAATGATTTCACAGTTACGAGACAACAATTTTTTGGACGCCGTTGTGGATTCCATTTTAGACCGTAAATTTGAATTTTTATCAACTGGTAACGCCATGTAGGCCTATTTCCGTTTTTGAGTCATATTTCCAAATTTCATTCGCATCTCTGCATACGTTTGGCTGTAAGCCTATGTGTACTGTAAACCTTTTTTTGCGGCGCTATTTTGGTAGGCCATCTTGAATTTTCAAATAAATACGGATGGAAACCTATTTACGTTGCCTTTTGGACTTTAATGTCAGACTGCCTGAACCCACGACCTTTGAAACCAAAGACCGAGGTCCTATGACCAAAAGGACAAGTCCATAGGCAGCATTTAACACGCACACATATACATATAAACATACACTTTTCAAATAGGTTTGCATCCATTTTGAGGCCAATTGGCCGTTCCTCCTGTTTAATGGTTGAATTTCAAAGTTGAATGGGACATGTTTTGATGAATATGTTATTGTGAATATTCTTTAACATTTTTTTGTTTAGCCAAATGTACGATTTAGAATATGAAGGCCTAAAACCGTTTTTAGACGCTATTTTAGTCTGCCAGTTTCTATTTTAAGTAGCAGGTATACAAATCAAGTAAATACTTCGTTCAGCCTTATTTCAAAGAATATTCTTATCAAATTTCATTCTAATCGCTTTATGCGTTGGGCTATAACTACCGCAAACCGTTTTTATATGTCATTTTGGATCGCCATCTTGAATTTTAACGAAAGCCAAACGAGGACTCTTTTATGAACGTGTTACTGTGACTATTTCTAACCAGTTTTGTGTTTAAACTGATGAACGATTAAGAAAGTATTGGGAAAGAACAATAGTTTGAACGCGTTTTTGGTACACTAATTTAGATTTTCAACAACATGTATGAAATCAAGAACATACCATTCAGCCTTATTTCAAAAAATGTTCCTACCAAGTTTCACTTGAATTCGTTTGTGTGTTTAGCCGTAACTATGAAACAAGAGAACAGACGAGACATTGTCCCAAAATGTCGAGTTAAAATAAATAAATAAATAAATAAATAAATAAATATAAATAAATAAATTAAATAAATCATCTGTATCGAGCTATAATCAGCGTTTGTTAGCTAACAAAAGTACCAATGTTTCAAACGTAGCACGGGCTTCAGCTAGTCAGTATTTATACAACTCTTTATTTATTTATTTATTTATTTCATGCTCAATGACCTTTGGCATCAATAAACGATATGCAAGAATGACCTAAGGGGTAAATTGTTAAAATGAAAAAGTAGGGGGGAGAGACGCTATTCTTTCTTCATTGTTCATTGTGCAAACAACTGGCCACCGTAACTTGAAATCATTACAACAGTACAAGAAAAGTAGCCGTGGTGTGCAAGCAAATATGATCGGTATTTTGAACGTCGTAGCAAATGTATCAGGCCGAAATGTTACAAATGAAAACCCGGTCAAACATTTGGTGATTAAAAACTGTAACCATTTTACAATCATTACGTAATCTTTTGTAAATGTAACGGCATTGTAATGTAGTGCTTTGCTACTTCAAACGTGTTTTTTGTTTTGTTTTGTTAAAATAACCTGTTTTTCAAACCCCGGGCATTCCCTAGGGAATACCCGCACTTTTCCCGCCTTTAGATGGAAGTGCGGGCTTTCCCGGCAACAATGGGTTTTTACATTGTTGCGTATTGTTTCAGCTGGGCTTTCCTTCTGCGAAATGGGCATTAACTGTGGATAGGCTTAAAATCTGCAGTTTCCATAGCAACCAAGGAATCTTGAAATTCTTATACGAAGCCATCGTATTGTTCCGTGTTGCGGTGAAAACACATAGTCTGCTGTATGCTTTAGTTTACGTTTCACATTTGGGATTCCCGTTGATAGTGTAATCACCTGGTTTGATTGCCATGTCGGCTGAATTCCTTCAAGCATTGTTTTGTAATGAAACGAATGATTCGTTAAGGAATCATTTTGTGTTTTCCATGCGATAATGAAATGTTATTATTTCATTGGATTACGTCGAAAAAGATCTTTAGCTATAAGGAAGCAACGATGATTTAGTTTGACGGTTTTTAAAAGTTCACTCGATTACCAGCAGAACAGTGTATGCTTCGCTGAAATTCCTTAACTATTCAGGATTCCAAATTTACAATGGTGAGTGTTAGATCGATAAATTAGAAAAATCGTAATTTCGTGGATTATAATTGTTCAATTTATGGCAAATTCGAGATCAGCAATACTTTTTGGGTTATCTAGCAACCTGGCCAATTTCAATGCAAATCTTTCCTTTAGTTTGGGCTCCACCCAGAATACAAAAGTGCAACCAACCAACCAACGGACCAACCAGCCAACATTTTGCAATTCAGTGTCCGTTATAGGCTACGCTCCGCTCGCTCCGCTCCACCAACTAACAAGAATTACGTTCAATAATTTGAACTGTCCGTAATGCGTGCCATTCTGTTGTTAAGATTAAATTAAATGATAATTACTAAAATGAGTATGCTTTATCGGAAGGAGTTCGTTACCTTAAACGTGATTAAATAAACTGCTAATTAAGACTACGTTTGGAGATTAGTGGTCGACCGAAACCAAGTTTTTCATTCGACTGAAACCGAAACTACTACCAAAACCAGTTATTTAATTTCGGCCGAAACCGAATTCATTTCCGAAACTGGCAATTCGGTTTCGGCCGAAACCGAAACCTCTACCAAAACCAGTACATCAGTTTCGGCCGAAACCGAAACCACTACCCAAACCGGAACCGGAACAGAACCTAGCCTGAATAATATCAATTTTAATAAGACAAAAGCAAGGATAAAATAAAAAAATCACGAGTGTGTGGTTTTTCGAAGACACAGTCTAGATTGGAAGGTAGTCTATGAAAACTGGCTACTGCTGGAAGGTGAAATTTAGTATTCGGCTTCACCGAAACTGCAGCATAGGATTCGGCCGAAACCGAAACCATAACCGAAACAAGTCAAACCAATTTCGGCCGAAACCGAAACTGAGCCATAACTTCAAGGCCAAAACCAGAACCGAAACCGAAACCAAAAAATTGCCAGTTTTGGTGCCAAAACCGAAACCGAAATTCGGTCGACCTCTATTGGAGATGCCAGGGGGTCGGGGTTGCTAAGATATGGAGAGAGGCATAACTGGGAGAATACTACAGCGTAGGTATATTTGTTCGTACGTGTAGAGCAAAGTGCCAAAATAATAATAATAATAATAATAATAATAATAATAATACTTTATTTCAACAACAATTTACATTGTATGTTGCTCGAAGCTGGAGTCCCAGCTTGTGTGAGAACAAAGATACATCTTATTCACAATATCACTTAATAATTACGCTAAACAACATTTCGCCTCATTGCTTTGATTTTTCATGTTTTTATTAGTTATTTGAAGTTTAAACAATTATACCATGATGTTATTCAGTATTTGAAATGTTTTATATACATCTAATTTGATTAGTTCGTGTGTTAAATTATGAACTTATTATTATACAATTGAAGTATATTGTTTAGTCCATAATTCTTTCAATTTTGGCTTCAATTCACTTATATTTTGGTAATTTAACATATTTTTCGGAATTTTATTAAAAATATATGGTATGTACCATTTTTTTTTTCTTTTCCCATATGTGTTGTTCCATTTTGGTAAGATAAAGCTTGGTTTTATGTTCCTTGTTTTCTCTTTACAATTACTATTTTTATGTTTATTTATATAGTAGTTTTTTGTCGCAATTATGTAGTCTTTTAATTCTGAAATTTTAAAGATATTATTTTCTTTGTATGGTTCATTAGTCTTTAACTTTCTATTGTTTCTAAATAGTATCTTAATTAATTTATTTTGTGTTTTTTGAAGTCTTTCAATTAAATAATCTGATGCAAATCCATATGCTTCAATTCCGTATCGTATTATACTTTCTATCCATGCATTATATACAATTTTTTTATTTTTCAAATTTAGTATATTTTTCAATTGGTATACTTTTGGTAGAATTTGTCTTAACTTTGTTATTATATTTAATATTTGGCACTTAAAATTCCAATTTGAGTCTATTTCGATTCCTAAGTATTTTGCAGTTTTTCTTTTTTCTAGTTTTATGCATTCACTTAAGCATTTTATGTTCCTGGTATTTGTTTCTAAATTCATACAATTTCCATGGTGTTTTATAATCCATTTTTTATTATTCTTATTCATTTTTGGTACTGAGATGTCCATTTGTATTTTTCTTCCCTTACTTATGAACAGGTCGTTCATAATAAACTATCATTTAGTTTGTTAAAGTCATTTTGTAAATTATTCATCATCTCCTCATAATTATAATTTATGGAGATCATTATTGTGTCATCTGCAAAGAGTAAAATTTGAGTTTTATCTATATTGTCCAAGATATTATTTGTCTATATTAAATACAGAAGTGGTCCCATTACTGATCCTTGCGGTACTCCAAAGTTAGTTGTTTTTTCGTTGCTAAATTTTCCTTTTATTTGTACAGTTGTTTTCCTATTATGTAAGTAGCTTGCTATTATATTATAGATCTTTCCTCTTACTACAATTTTTTCCCATTTTTTTAATAGAATTTTTTTGTCGAACGTATTGAATGCTTTTTGTAGATCTACCAAAATCACTCCTGTGTATTTTCCTTCATTCAGTGCACTTGTTATTATTTCGTTCAGATCTATAAGTAGTTCCGTTGTACTTCTATTTTTTGTATAACCATATTGGAATCTATTTAAGATTTGTATTTTTTCTAAGAAGTTTCTTATCTTTTCAACAAAGAATTTTTCAATTATTTTGTTTATGATTGAAAGCAGTGCTATTGGTCTGTAGTTATTTTTGTTTGTTTTATCTTCTTTTTTGTATACTGGTCTTATAACCTGTATTTTTAAATTGTCAGGCCAAATTTCTTTATCAATCATTTTATTTATCAGTATACATAGTGCTTTAGCTGTGTTATTTTTAGTTTGTTTTATGTGGTCTGTTTGAATTTGATCATATCCTGTAGCTTTAGTATTTTTTAGTTCGTCTATTATAGATACAATTTCTGGTTCACTTGTATATGCAATATACATTGTTTTTTGTGTAACTTTCTGGGTTTTATATTTTTCTTTTTTTAACTTTTTGTTAAAATTACCTTTTTTATACTCTTCATGTTTCCTTTTAAAGCTATCTTTTAGATCAGGAACTTTTGCAAACGTATTATTAAAGTTGATTGCTATTTCTAAAATATCATCCTCTTTAAAAGTATTCAATATACCTTCATCAATGTTGTCATTTTTTGTTTGTTTTCCACTTACTTCGTGTACTATACTTCCCAAATTGTTTTTTTCTTGTCTTGTTGTAGATTTCCTAGTTTTTCTTCATAGTATTTTTGTTTACATTCTTTAATTAATTAATTAATTTCTTTTTTTTCAAGTTTGTATTTATTCATCATCTTTTCGTCAATGTTAAGTGATTTCCTTATCTTATTCCATAATTTATTTATTTTTTCAATTTTTCGAATCGGTTCGTTTGTAATCCATTCTTTTCGTTTGTTCTCTTTTCTGTTATTTATCTTATTTACAATCTTTTTATTTCGAAAAAGATCGTTAGATTTCGTACTGTGAAACTCCATTATA
>JAHWFP010032598.1:61171-81035 GCA_023313725.1 Lithobius niger
TTGTTCTTGACTTAAAAAGTCTAGTGTTTTGATAATTTCTTCCATTTCTTCATTTGCCTTAATTATCTTGTCTAATTTTTCTTCCATTCGCTTCATTCTTGCTTCTATTCTTGTCTCTATATCAGTAGTGTGTATTTCTTGTCTTAATTCTCCCTCTGCTTTCTGGTTTTTATTTTCTTCTTCTTCATCTTCGTTTTCATTTTCCGTGCCATCTTCTTCACTCTCCTTTTTATTTTCAACTTCTTCCTCAGATGCAGTTCTTGGCTTTCTACATCGGATACATTTCCATTCTTTTTTTTTTTCTTTAGTTTTTGCTTTCCATGTTTTTTGCTGTAGTCCAGCAGAGGTATAATGATATTTGGCACTACAAATGCCGCATTTTACACAATCACCTTGGCTTCCCAATTTGTCTTCGCACTCACCACACCTAGACATTGTTAATTGTGATTATTCTTCTTTTTGTTCAACATTATATTATTATTTTGGCAAAGTTTTGTTTTGTGTTTCAAGTAGAAAGTTTCATTTTGTTTCAATGAGTTTTGTTCCGGATACACATTAGTTGCACTTTTCTTACACTTTTTGAACTTTTTCTACACTTTCTACTTTTCGAACACTTTTTTGAATGCACTCAATTTTCACCAGCCACTTTTTTTTGTGCCACCTCCTGAGTCGTTTTGCCTCAAATGTTTTTACAATTTTTGAATCCTTCTAGACGTTTTTCACTCACCAAATTTGTTGTGGTGGTCCTTTGTGATCTTATGTCCATGCTCTGCTGTATTTTTGGATGATTCAAGCCTTTCTTCTTACATATTTTGATGATTATTTGGCAGCGTTTCATCAAGTGCAAATCAAGGCAGCCATGTTGAATGAATGTTGAATAATAATGATAATAATAATAATAATAATAATAATAATAATAATGATGATGATAACAGTTTGTCACAATAGCAACAGGTCAGGCACGGACCCTACGATCACTAACAGCCAGCCCAATTCAAAAACAGAAGACAATATCAAATAAAGATATAAATTCGACCGTGGGAAGGTCAGGGGGATGAGGTATGGGGACACGAATGCCTTACCACCAAGGTTAGACCTGCCAGGGACTCTAAGGCCCCGATGGCATCGCCAATCGTGTTGGACACATGAGGTGCATGATTGGGCCAAGTAAAAAATAAAAGGCAGATGAACAAATGAGACGGTTAAAAGCATTGTTATATAATACAAGGTATGGTTATGGTAAGTACTAAAAACAAAAGCATCCTCAAATTGGGAATTGTCACCACCTAAAAATGAACAATTCAGAATTAAAAAGCCTGTAAGGCGCAGGAACTCCAACGTTCTTTTGTAATAAAATAATATATTTAAAAAAGTAACCAGTTTACCACCCCAAAAGTGGACGGAAGACAGAAGGGCATGGGGCCTATAGCACCATTCTGAATTAGGAGATAAAATGTCGACTTAAAATGGGACCTTGTTCACTTCACTCAGTCAGTCAAATATGCACTATTCCCGGTAAATTACACCCCTGTCCGAAATAGAAATCACAAAATAGTAACAATCACTTACTATAAATTAAAACGCAATATCACGAAAGCAATCATTGTATTAATACTAAATACTAACAGGGCTACCTCTCATCGTGTTACAGCAATGGGGCCATCAAGTACCCAGCCCTGCACCCAGTACTTTTCTTACTCAGTTCACACCTAAATTTAAAATTATATAAATATAACATTTTTCACCTTAAAAAAATGTAAATATTATATAAAAATGGAGTCAGTCATGTAGATACTAAAGTAATGAAGTTGTGAATACTGGAACCCTTCAATGTGACCCATGGATAAGCCCTACCATTTTGGTGGCATTATCTGTCCACGTGAAAATGGCATATGAAGAGTTACAGATTTCACAGAATTTCATAAAACAGCCAACATTTAACAAAGGAAGTTGCTACAGTACCTTGAAGTAAAAATTTGTATGTTGTCAGACGTCTTTATTTTCGACAGTTAGCAATCTTTTGTGCTGAAGAATGATTTGTTTTCCAATAAGCCCTTTACTTCAGACATACAAGATTCGCATTGCAGTTTTCCGCATCTTACCGTAACATAGTTCGCTTTCCTAGGCTGCAGTATAATACCTTAAATACGGTAAAGCAAATTGATTTCCAGTGTAAAGTTGCTGAAATTGTGTTGTACCTAAATGATCCTAGATCCGAAGAATGCTCGGTTACCAACTACCAAAGGAAGAGTCTAGAACCTATGTTTTAGAGGCTGCTAATTTTGAAGAAGACCCAGAATTACCTACCGTCTTAGAAGTTAAAGGTCTGACCAAGGTAATATTTGTGCAAATAATAATTTCTGCTAAAAGTGAAATCTGATGTGTGGTTTTAATGTAAGATGACTTATGTTTAATTCGTATAAACATAATATACTGGTTAAAAAACGATGCAATAACACCAATGAAAGAGGATCAAAAACACAAAACAATTAAAAAGGTGCTAAAAATGGAATGGAAACATGCAAACCCGACAGGTGCAAACACACAAGGAAACGTAGATGAGCCATACGAAACAAAGAACAATTACTAATGAATGCGTTCAAGGACGAGGTGGCAGGAATGGTATGCAGGATGGATGCGTCATTCCCTGCTGAACAGCAATGCTTATCAGAGTAAAAACGCAGTGGCCTGCTTTTCCCCACTACAGGAAGCAAACATGCAAGCTATGGCATGCATCAAAGAATGGTCGTTCTGGAATATAGAGCCCAAAACATGAATGGTGATGGGACAGATGTATTGGTTGCCCAGGTGTGCCGAGTTTTCTCTTTTCCTTGATTCTGCAGTTGACGCAGCTCTGCCAGGATTTAAAGCACTGGTGTCAAATAGCACGTACCCAAACAATCGGTGCACGTAAAATCCCAAATCAACTGTCATCCACCCTTCCATTTGATTAAAGAAATGCCATGAGGGCGTTTGCTACTCTCACGATCAAGGACCACATGCTCAAGCTGAGCAGGTATTCTGGCAGACATCACGGTACATTTCATGATGTTGTTAACCAACGAGGTGACAGGACCAGCAACCAGCACTTTTCTTAGCTAAGGCCATAAATGTCTGAGGAGTAGACAAGGCACTTACATGAGCAGACATGGGGCTCGCGTATCAACCACCCCAGACACGAGAGAATGGCTCTTATACGTGGAAGGCTTCATCATCCAGGTGCGTGCCAAGCTGGGGCAATGGGAGAGCATTAACCGAGGAACCGGATTCTTTTTTGGAAACTTCCTAAGAGGCGGGACTTGTCGTTAAGGCTGGTAGCCCGCTAGCAGAGCCCTTGGATCAATTTTTCCAAACATGGCTTATCCCACTCATGTTGTAAATTCTGGGCGTTCCCAATAGGAGGTTTTGCTTCTCTGGACAGCGACCAAATGTTGACACCTTTGATGAAAGACAAGTATGGCCCGCCATTGCAAAACACACTTAACACATTCCAACCCAACTCAGAAATACTGAAAGAAAAAGCCAAGAATGCTGGCAAAGAAAATGTGGAAGCATGGCGAAATTCCTGGCCAACCCTGAACACGGGCAGCGAACACTGGTCCGTCGAAGGTAGTGCAAGGCAAGTATTGGTAACCTCTTCCACTGCTGCATTATGGGAAGTATCGAATCTATGAAGACTGTCCAGACACCTCCAAGTGGGAGCACAATGCAGATATGCAGGCTAAGGGATTAATTGGTCATTTTTGATTAAAATTTTAATTTAATAGATTACTAGATTTTGTATCTAGTTATCCCATTTTAAGCAAGTGACATTATTATCATGGTATATGCTATTGTGACAATACATTAAAGTTAGCAATACGATGCTATATGGGACTTACTTTCAAGTGTCAAAGGCATGTTACCATTCAAATCAATCAATGACGAGACTTGTTATTTTGAATGCTAGTATTACTCAAGTACTTTACTTATTTTTTACTGAGTTTGCCATATTTGTGATTTTCCTTCTCGTCTAGTTGCCATTTTATCTTCTCCTACTTCATACACCCATTGCAAATTCTTTAAGCATCTTTCCTTATAACTTAATATCGTTAACAAGCTCAATTATTAACAACCCTTTGTTTACCACATATTAACACCTAAGTACACTAAGTCCAGTGATATCAACGAGGTTTACAGCTAAAAGACGCAAAATGTAACCCATCGCTAACCCGTACTAGTGAGCAAGTTAGCTTATTGCTACACAACACATGGCAGCATAATGTTAGAACACGGTAACACGCAACTCCAAAATTGATTGTGGCCTATTCTGGCATTACCTTGTTCACCTGCAGTGATTGGAGGTTCTAGGGTTGCATCCCGGATTTGCTTTCCATGTGATCCAATGCAGTAGAGGTAAAAAATAACCTGACTTCAGCATATGAAGCAAGGTAAATACAAGGAAGCAAAAAAAGCAATAAGCAGAAATTCCCTTCCCTTTCTTTCCATTTCGAATACATCTAATGCTAGAGTACAAATTTGAGCCGGTTCATCAATACAAGCATGAGTTTACTTCAGATATGTCACAAGGCTTCAAAGAAATATAAAAAATGATAAATAAACTTCGGTTGTGGTGGCAAAACAATGGGTTGTTGGAACATTATAATTGACAATTAGAAACATTTAACCAAACTCGGCGAAAATCAAATATACTTGGGTTTAGTCTGCACATGTACCATTGAGGGAGGTTAGCTTCTCCCACGTAAACGTACATGGGTCTAGGAAAATAAAATCCTACTCCATCCATCCTCGGGCTGAAATAATTAATTAATAAGCAACTTCTTTAAAAAAAAAATTCACTTACTGCAGTAGTGCCAGTGTTAGGGAGTAGTAGGTTATAGATACAGCACAAAATGGAAGTGCTAACCGCAGCTTTCTCAATAACCAGTTTCATTTGGACAATAAAACACCGTAAGTTGGTTCAAAAAGTGTCTCTACTTTAATACAGAATCATTTCGGACGTTATTGTCCCCTTGTTAAGTTTTATGGGTCTGAGCATACACTCCAATTGAAAAAAAAATCACCCAGTGAGCAAAATAGCCGTGTCACTGCAGTGGAGAAAGGATGGGACGTGTACAACCCACCTACTTTCGTAACAATTTTAAGAGGTAGGGCATAACGATGACTTGAAGGCATTTCTGTGGGCAGGTAATTAAACTGTAAACTAAAACCTTCAAAATGTCATGGTCAAAATGTAATGATGATCCATTTCCTACCAAATATAGCTCTAAAGGAAAATCAAGGGATGAATACAAATACAAACGAAAAGCAATGAATAATCAAAATCTGAAATGGTTTATGTTCATAAAGTTGATCAAATATAATATCAATGCTGGTAAAAAGAGGGATGATAGTGGAAAGCTTAGATAGGGGCGGAGGGGTCTATAATATTGATTATGCTACTGTTTTACTCGACTTTACTACCACATGGCTACTCACCCGAAGAAATAGAAATAGAAAAGAAATAGAGACAATGCATGGGACATCCACCCACCCAGAGACCCAGGCAGCAGATGTTAAGTGGAAGAAGTACCACCATTATTACAGTTTTTTTTTTTTTGCCGCATGAGGGAGGAAACCGGAGTACCCGGAAGAAACCCTCGTGCAATGGTCGGGAAACAACCGGAGGAAAGCCCGTACATATACACTTCCCGTCACCAGGATAGAAACTGGGTCTGAACGAAGCCAGTGATCTACACTGGGACCAGGACGCCTATCAAATCTGACGCCCCAGTGCTCGCTGCTACCCGTGCAATGGGGTGGGCTCGCAGCTACCCGTGCACCATTTGAACCAAGTCAAATGGTGCCTGTCATTGCCGTCATAGCCATTACTTGCTGTAAAAAAAGTTGAAGTGAAGTTGTGGGCTATAGATTCTGAACTATTGTATTTATTTATTTTACATAAATACATTACTGGTGTCTGATTTCAGATATTCACGTCATTTTTTTCGCCACCTCTCATTGCTGTAAACAAAATAACCTTTCAAGCATACCGTGGAGAAATTTTGGTACTGCTTGGACACAATGGAGCTGGGAAAACTGTTACCATGTCCATGATTACAGGTTAGCTGATATACCTAATGTATAAATGTAATTCAAAAAGAATTTTAAAATAACAAATAATGCTAAATTCGTAAAACGTAAAAGGAGAAAAGTGTAAACAAAGAACTAAATGAGTAATGGAGTAAAAAGCACGGTAACAGATTATATGAAGGCAAACCAAGCAGTGCTACATAAAAATACAAACAACGTTTCGAAAATTATCAATTTTCGTCTTCAGGTTAACAATAATATTGAAGCATGGCAAAAGCCACTAAGTCAACCTATATTAAAAGCATAAAACAGACATTTAAAACGGATAAAAACCACCAATTTCTCCCCTCAAAAGAGGCAGAAATGGCAGCCGAAAAGCAACGACCCACCTGCTCCGTTGTGATGCCATGCTTGTCATCCATACACATACAAGTACATAACCACTTAGTGCCAGATATTAAATTTCTAAAAGATTATTTTCCTGTAATTAAAACACTTAAACTCGACTCTTTTGCCAGGCATATTGTAAAACCCACATAACGAACGCATCGCACCTTTGAAACACGTGATCCCGATTTGCATACACCTTGCCTTGCGACGTGGCATCATATCGGAGCAGGACTGGTGGGTCGTTGCTTTTTGGCTGCCATTTCTGCCTCTTTTGAGGGGAGAAATTGGTGGTTTTTTTCCGTTTTAAATGTCTGTTTTATGCTTTTAATATAGGTTGACTTAGTGGATTTTGCCATGCTTTAATTTTATTGCTAACCTGAAGACGAAAATTTATAATTTTCGAAACGTTGTTTGTATTTTTTTGTAGCCCTGCTTGGTTTGCCTTCACATAAAAGATCTAAATGGCAAAACTTCACGGGACGTAATAAACTAAAGGTTGTGGGTCCAGTTCCCAGCTCAGGCCGTATGTCATTTTAAGCTCAAAAGGAAATAGAATTGCATCCATTTTTTCCTAACAAGCACAAAACAGGACAGTGTGTAACGAATCACATGTATACACCAGCTTACGTGATGGGCATAGTTCTCCAGTGATATGTCCACACTACTGGAAAGTATAGAAAGTAATGCGTTTATGAATTTGCTCATAAGGGTGGTTAGGTGAGGTTACACAGCCAAAGTAATTTTCTGAAAAATGATTGGGCTGCAAGAAATGCGTGCCTAACAATATGTTCATTATATCCTAGATTAGAAGCAGCGAGCAAGAAAATAACAGTTGGAGAACCAAAAAGGATATCAGGCTAAAATACCCAAACAAACACACTGATGTATACACTAATACACTCGCATGGCCTTATCCCACACATATTCCTTTTGTATAAAAATTGCGTTGGAAATGAGTTCTGTTATGAGTAATAAAATCCTCGGAATTTCCTAGTAAATTTCTCTCTCCTCATCCTGAAATAATCTCAGCAGTTGAAAACGAACTTTATTGAAAATTCTCTTTTTTTTTTTATTCATGTATTCAGACTGAAGGATTACCCAAAACTTATCATAGCTCATGAGTAATTCATATTCTGGACATTTGGGTACGAGTTGTCAAAATATTACAATTCATAACACTGCCTGCAAAAAAAAAATGCCAATGGAATATTAGACATGATAACGGAACATTGGTTGTGGCAACCTATGAGCGGACTCGTTTTAAGTCACTATCTTTATGGAGAAAATCTTATGTTGATTTGACTTGAATTAATGAAGGAAATCTCCATACAAATACCACTGTCGGCATCACCTAAAAATATAAGCCATTGCCAAAGTTGGTATCAGAGTGTAGAGGTGTGCGCTGTAGAACTACTGGATGAGCACTACACAGATGCCGGACTTTACGACAATTGGGAACGGGAGTGAGCTGTGGTTAGATTTGGGGACACCTACACACTCGTGCCATCACTACTGTGATTTTAACTAGTACTCCTGCTTCTTTTACTGTTGCAAGAGCTAATATACCAGTGCTTCAAACTTTCATTACTCAGCTAAAAACGGTAACAGCGCAGCTTAATCACTGAAGTTATTATTTTTAATCTGCTGTAACTGTACAGTTGTAAAGTTACAACTGCTAAATACTTTTACCGTATCCTTTTGGTTTACAGGGTGTGTTTCTAAAGTAGAGGGAAGAGTAAGATGGATTCGTCTAAGCCACGTCCCACAACGTCATCAAAACGCCATCAGTTTAGAAACAACACTGCCTCACTTGTCGTTTTCAACAGTAGAAAAATTAGCAATAATAGCTGCCACATCTATTTTCAGCGAGAGAAATGTTAGGAAGAACATAATACAGATGCTTATTAATCTCTGTTTAACTGGACTTTGTTTCTAAGTTTAGACATTTTCCATATCTCACTTTCTACAGTTTAGAAACACGACCATCTCATCTGCTACTGATGATGGCAGCCATGTTGGATCATTAAGTGATCAGGAACTGAGCAAGAAAAAAACGTGTCTCACTTGCCTCAGCAACATCACAGCTCCATGATGTCACGATTACGTAAAGTGGGAGGAGTTTGGATCAGTTACCTTGAGTTAAAAAAAGTTTTTCTAACTTCCCTCTAGTTTAGAAACACTACCCTACTCGTGTTGGGATTGTCAAATAAAGATATTTTATATATGTAGAGCAACAGTGTTCTGTTGAAATTGCAGGTACCTACTATCCAACAAGGGGAAGTGTGCACATCAATGGTTGCAGCATGCAGAAACAACGAAATAAAGCACGTAAGACAATGGGATTCTGCCCTCAGTCACCCATGTACTTTCCTGAACTAACAGTCTGGCAGCATTTCAGATTCTTTGGAAGCGTAAGTATAAAGGTCGGAGTACGGACTTTGAAAACTTTTCTCTATTTAACAGACATTCGTCTCAGTTATACTTTATAACGTATGCTATTAACACAGTTGTGAAGTTAACTGAAACAGGCCTTTAGGATATCTAATTTTAAACCAACACACAAAATTAACGTTCATTTTTCTTCGTTAGGAAAAACAACACACTTTATTTAGAGAGGTTATGATTGGAGATATATCTATTATTCGTACTAATTGGGGGACGAGACATTAAAATGAAAATTTTGGACACGTTTTATAGAGCAGTGACACGACGTAGTATTATTGTATATAACTGTATGCTGGAGCCTTAATGGGTTAGCTGCAAGGGGCACTGCAGAGAGAAACAGAAGGGCGTCATACTGAAGCCGATGCTGTGAAGAGTGATTTCTTAGACCTAAAACACGCGATTTTTGTTGTTGGAGAAAACAACGTTATTTTAAGCCTAAGAAATCCGCTCTTCCGTTGTTTTTCCCTCCATTTTTATGTAGTGCACCTTGTAGTTATGCCCTCCAAAACCCATACTGTTACTGATGCCAATCTGGTGCCAATATGGCGGCAAATGTCACTGCTCTATTGCAGCCATATAAACCAATGTTTGTTTGCATAATAATGTTCACAGTGTTTAGCATGAGGTTACAATGTACTTTTGGTAATAACTACTCAAATTTGTACCTTTTTAACATGATTTTTGAAGGATTTTGCCTTTTTGCTCTACAACAACTGTAAACTGATGTCTTAATGCTCTCAGATGAATGGTTTGAGGATATTTCAGGACCAACACCAATTGGGATAAAACTCTGTTCCTCGTTGGTGGCACGAAGCTTATATCTCAATCGCTTTTGCTGTTAGCATACCACTTCAATGAACCGGTGAAGGGTGGATAGATGTAGTTCTAACGACTAAGCTGCAGACATCTGAATTCAGCATAGGATGCACGTAAAATAATATCAGGATTACGGTAGAATATCCTATAGCAATTGCACTTTAAAATGGATTTACCATTTAGCAAAGAATTGAGTAATGGTGGTTAAATTAAGCATTGTGGCTGTAATAATATGGATTATACCACGGCTGTGACGTCACGCTAATTCAACGCCATGCTAAATTTCCGTAGGTTAAATCCCGTCAACCGTTATCAAGTTACCCCACACTTTTGCCGATGACCCGCACTTTTGACACTTCCGGATCACGCGACGGGAACGCACACACCACAACCAAAATTATACAGAGTCGAAAACCGTAACGCGATAAAAACGTAAAAACGTACAAGTTGGGAATTCCTTAACTTGCCGGGATTTCCCAAATGAAATCCTTTCCCTGCTAACCCTCACATGTCTTGCCCATAGCTAAGTTTATTCCCTCTGTCTAATCCTCTCCCCCCTCCTCCACAACCTAAAATGGAATGACCTTCATTCATACCGATACACCTATTAGGCTATTACCGCTGATTTGAAACAGTTCTCAAACTACAAATGCACAAAAAAAAATTACTTACCTTTCCAGAATGTCAGCACAATGTCCTTCTATCCCTGTTTGCTCACATATCGAAGTTTATTCTCTCCGAGCAGAGCGAACGAGTTAGCTTACCAGCCAAACCTCGCGAAACGACGCATCGTCTAACTCCCACCCACCCCTCTCATGCCACAAACTTGAGCGTAGCCTACGGTCTGCCTACATGCCAAAGGAAGCGTCCGTGTAACACCCTCCTCCCCCTCCACAAACTAAAATGGAATGACCTTCATTCATTTTGACATAAGGTATTACCGTATTTCTTGAAGCAATTTTCACAAACACAAAACGTTTTAATTAAATAAGAGTCAGCTTGACGTCTCAACTGTGATATAAATCATTTATTGGTTAAAATCGAGCAATTTTCGATTTTTAACCCACGGCTGCGATTACTGTCCGGCTCTCGAGCTGGCGAATAATCGCAGCCGTGGGTTAAATATCGATAATCGCTCGATTTTAACCAATAACTATTACGTATCAATAAAAATTTATGTATCTCGTTTTGCTGGTATGTCCCCTAAGCTTCTGCTATTGGAGTCACGTTATGTTGGAGTCACGTTTTCTTTGTTATGTGTCTGATGCCGTCATTTTCAGTGTGACAACTTTGATTGTGGTATACTGTGATCTGTTAATTGTCTAGTTAAAGGGTCTGCAAAGCGTCATATTGAAGGAAGAAGTGGATCTTCTCCTGCATAAATTAAAACTCTATGAAGAGAGAGAAAAACGTGGAAATCAACTGTCTGGTGGCATGCTGAGACGTCTGCAATTGGGAATAGCAGCCATTGGTGATGTTAATGTAACTATATTAATATAATAAATCTCACAAGTTACATGTTGGTACCCTGAGAAGAGGTCATTGAAAGTTGGGACACGTGCACTTGTACCATAATTGTTGCAAGCTGGAAGTCTTGATCATTTCTTTATCTCTAACCGTTTGGCTACCTGAGGCCTATACTAGCATCAAGAGGGGCATAATAGTACCCCATGGTCCGTCTTTTATTCTTGGTTGTGGCCCCATGTGGCCTACTGACTGTGAATTGACTGACCCGGGGTTGTTCCACAAGTCAGTCGAACAAACCCCTTAAAAATGTGGTGTCCATGTTTAAAATTGATAAATAGTGTGAAAAATATCACTCTTGCAACAATTAGTCCAGGCACGTGACTACTCCTTGAAGCAGAGAGAGAGATTAATTTTTTTAAGCCAAGGCCAACGGGTATAAACTCAGTGTTTTGCTCCCATCTCCAGGCCAATTCTCAAAGAAGCCAGAAAATAAATGTCACTGGTGACATCAACTGGCCTGCATCCGAGAAGCGAAACCAACAGCTTCTCTGGCAGATGGTATTGTACACAGGGTGGAATTATAAGATAGACCTATACATGGATGCTCCAACATCCTATTGATATATAGGCATTTATAAGCTCCTGATGGCACTTATTGATGAGTGCAAAACCATGTGCAAAACAGTAACATGAAAGAATTTGATTGCTCTGAGTTCCATAACGCTGGAACTATTATGTGCGTGCGTATCTTGAGTACTGCAAGCATTTTATGAGCGACTACGTCCTCCTGTAGGGGGCGGTGTTAGTCGACGGCCGCCATTGTTTTTTTTTTAATCATCTCGGATATTCACAAGGCACTCTGCTACCAAAAACGTACAATTGATTATCTGTGTTCGTTCTGCAGCGAACTCAAGATAGGCCGATTGATTTATGGGTTAACATGTGCATCATTAAGATCGTATGATGTGCGTGTGTGTGTGTGTGTTTGTATGTTTGCACCGCTACTCCTCTGGAACCAAAGCACCTACAAACATGGGAGTAGGACCAAACGAAAAATTAATTAAATTGCGCTTCGGAGAGGCCTATTTTCTATCTCTGTAACTTGATATTATGACCCTCAAATACGCGAAAGAACCTGAAAAAATAACGTCAAAGTTTTTGTTTAACCCTCATAATGTTTGTTTATGACGTCATAGTTTATTCATGCAAACCTCCTCGAGCGAAGCGAAATGATCTGGCAAAGGATGCACGCAAAAAATAACCTAAAAGGACGACGTATTTTGCAACGTTCCACATATACATCTTAAAATTGGTTATTTATCAAATGATTTGATGCATGGAAAAAACAGACCCATAGAACTGGTTTTAAAAGGGCGCCAAATATTCATGTTTCTGAAGAACGGAGATGCGTGGATTGAGCGAGCAAAATGAACGATTTCCACGTAAACTGGAATGTGTGTTTTGCTATGCTCTCTCAATCTTTCATCTCTCACCTTAGTAGGGGATTACTAATGGAGAACACGCACAAACGTACAACGACTTTTGACCAAATATTTTTCGAGGAAGCCTCTGTCTTTTCTTTGCACTAAGAAAAGTGCGCACATTATTCGGATCACTTCCTTGCAAATTTGTTTGGTAATTTTCGCTGGGAGTGTCTGTCAGCACCATATGAGTTGCAACAAGAAATCTCCTCGACGGAATGAGCGAGCGAAGCGAGCGACTCCGCTAGTCCACAATTAAGAGACAGAACACATTTTGAAAGTTTGAAAAGAATTGACCAATGGTATTGGCAAACAAACAGACGACTCGACAGGATGAGAAGTTCCATGGCCCACTTTTTTCTCATGCACTGCACAATGCGCATCACTAAAATATAGACTTTATATCAACAAATTGGGTTAGACAATGGAAAACTATAAATAGGTAATGAATCACTGTTTGTTTGATTTAGATGAGCGTATGTATGTGTGTTCATGTACTTATTTCCACCCTGTTCTTTTGGTTAATTTCAGTTCATAGTGTTGGATGAACCTACATCTGGCTTAGACCCCGAGGCCAAAAGATTAGTATGGGATGTGCTTCTGGAAATGCGTGCTTCGTGCTGTATTTTACTGACTACTCACTACATGGAAGAAGCGGATGCACTGGGCGATCGAATTGCTATCATGTCTCACGGATCAGTTATTTGCTGTGGAACACCAATGTTTTTAAGAAGTCGCTTTGGTAAATAAAAAATTCGTAAAAAAATAAAGAATATTTAATAGTTAGAAATGGCATCTTTATTCTTTTTTTTTTATTGTTAAACTCGTCATAAAAAGAACACCAAAACGCTCGCTTAAATTCACTTCAAGGACACCTACTTCGTCCTGCAAATTTTCGACATCCCTCAGATGACTTCTTCAGGCCTTGAGGATGTTCGGATTTTGAACTACATCCTTCTTTCTGACCACTTGTGCATTCGAACTCGTACTAAAGCATGCTAAAGTGGACAGAACGAGTTCGAATGCACAAGTGGTCTGAAAGAAAGATTTAGTTCAAAATTCGAACATCCTCAAGGCCTGAAGAAGTCATCTGAGGGATGTCGAAATTTGCAGGACGAAGTAGGTGTCCTTGAAGTGAATTTAAGCAAACTTTTTGGTTTTCTTTTTATGACGATTCGATGTTTTCACTGTATTGACCATAGTGATATATTTCAAATTGTTAAACTCATTTCAGAGAAGGCTCCAAATTTTATTTTTGATTTTGCTTAGTCATATAATAAAAGCAAACGAACAAGATTATTTTTCTTTAAAGCTTCTACAACTATTTGACAATGTTTTTATTCGAGTTCAGTCAATAACCTGTACATATGTTACTAGTTCAACCACGGAATGAGACAATATGTTTTTTAATTAACGCTTACCTTTCTATTCTGCCGCCTTGGGAGGCTTCGCTAATTTATTTATGTTTCTTTAGTTTATTTATTTATTATTTTTTTTGCTTTCTTACTTTCTTGATTACGTACTTATATTTTTTGTGGACTATTTTTACGTGTTTTGTCAAATTATGGTTTTAATTAGGGCGAGGTCGAATCCTTCATCTGTTGAATTATGCTATTGCAATGAACTATTATTATTATAGACCAACCTGGAAAAAATTTTATTAATTTATAAATTATTTATCGGAAAGCATTACACGTTTTTATTAACTGTGAATACAAGTTTAGGATAGGTTTTGGAACACCGAATTACATGCTATAAACATTAACTCGTTTACAGGCTAGTTTTATTTAAGTTTCCAAGTTTTAGAATGCTGATGCCATACTATTTTTTAAAATAACATTGAAAAATAATTTTTTTTATAAGTTTTTTATAAGTTTTTTTTAATGATGTTGCTGTGTACGGATAAGATATTAAATACCATTTTTTTTATTGGCAATTAGCAGTCGTTGATAGTCTGTGTGTGACTCTTAGTTAAATACTTTAAATGAGTAAACGAATTTATGAAACTACATAAAATCAGTGGAAGAAATTTGGCCGACAGACCCAATTTTCGTTGCAAAAAAACAAACTAAAAACTTCCCTTCATTGCAATAAAACTAGTTCTTTGGCATTCCGCAGACTAGCTATTGTAAATAGATGCTTTTCATCTGGTAACCTTAGAACTAAAGTTTGGGCATTCAAAGTCTTTGTTCGTCCGATCCTGGAATACGCGTCAACTGTTTGGTCGCCGTATCTGGTGAAAGATATTGATTTGATCGAATCTGTTCAGCGAAAATTTACCAAGAAGTTGCATGGACTACGTGAGTTCAACTATGCTGAAAGACTATCCAGGACTGGTCTCGAGCTACTGGAATTACGTAGACTTAAATTCGATCTAATCCTAACCTATGAAATTCTTCGCAATCTTCTTTCGGTGGATCTTCCATTTTTCGACCTTGCCCCGAGCCACCATAATACCAGGGACATTGGAAACTAGCATTGGAAACACAGTGGAAACTAGCAGTGGAAACACAGTGGAAACCAGCAGTGGAAACACAGTGGAAACTAGCAGTGGAAACACAGTGGAAACTAGCAGTGGAAACACAGTGGAAACTAGCAGTGCACGGTTCGCGCCTAGATTGTAGAAAAAACCGTTTTGCTAATCGCCTTGTCCCTGTTTGGAATGCTCTTCGCCCAAGAACAGTTTGCATGCATTCTGAGAGTGGCTTTCGTCGCGAACTGTTGACAGAAGATCTTCGGCCATTCCTTAAACGCAACTCATGATCCAGCTACTTAGCTTAAATATCCCCCTCCCCCCCCCCACATCGAAATGGTACGGTCTAAGCGGCTCACAACCCTTCCGGCAACCATCCACCATCGAGTGGTAAACCTCATTATTAATATTATTATTATAACACGTTTGATGCATTCAAATTCTCGCTTGCACTGCGCAATGGCAGGCGTTCTCATGGCAAAACAAAGAGGGACCAAACAGTCGCAAATAAGCATAAGGGCTCGTTTATGCAACGAGATCTCGCTCGCCAAAAGCTAATAGCTAGGCAACAGTTATTTATTTACGATTAATTTCCTGTTTCTATTAAATGAATGCGGTAATAGACAACACATTAAATGTATTATAAATAACAACACGGACAAAGAACAAAGTGCCACAGTCATTTGAAACATTGCTATAACATTGTTGCCATTTCACGCTATTTCTAAAATTTGCTATTCTCGCTGAAAAACAGCTTCTAGCAATGATCAATCGACGGTAGAATAAATAGCTAGCTACTCACAGCAAGAATCCAAATCCAACATGGCGCCCATTTCGGGGTTGTCAAATCGAAGACAAAGCATCGAATACCGGCATTCAGAAATCTGTCCCTCGTCTTGTACTGCAATAAACATTGTTTTCTAGTTGTCATATATCGACGCTGTCGTGTTGCATGCATCGTACGTCGTGTTGGGAGACACGAGGAGGAGACTTGCGTCCGCGTTGTTGCCATAGTTACAACGTATAGATAACTCGAAAGCCGCATTCTTTGGCAAAGGCGAGAAGCAGCCGGTAGATTTAGTATTGCCCAAGTAAAAGCTAGTAAGCGAGAAAATTGCTCTTGCGTAAACGCGCCCTAATGGTTGTTTTGACAACATTTGATGTTTTTGGGTTGCCTTGAGAACGCCTCATTGTGTACAGCAAGGGAAAATTTGGATGCTTTAAAAGGTGGGTTTGGACGAAAACAATTGGGGATGTCGGTCTATTTCGTCCTCTGATTCTCAATTAAGTCTTATATTATGGGTGTGACTGCACTACTGTTTCTGTTACAGGAGCAACATATTTGATGAAAGTAACTAAGCAAGCGGGGTGTGATGTGACTGAATTACTTGATACTATACAAAACTACATACCGGAGGCTGTAATTGAATCCAACACCCTGACAGAAATAAGCATTCTACTGCCTACTAGCAAAACGAGGATTTTTCCGGAACTATTTGACGAAATCGAAAACAACATGGATCAACTTAAGATCAGTAACTTTGGCTTGAGTACCCAGGCACTTGAGGAAGTCTTTCTGAAGTACGTAAGAAGTATCCCATATAAATCTTGGTCTGCCTTGTTCTATATAATACATTTTATAGCGTGTTTATATAGCGTTGTTTGTGTATTTGTCTATTTTTAGTTTTCTTTTAGGCTGTAATAGAGCAGTGGCACGACGTAGTATTATTGTATATAACTCTATGCTTGAGCCTTCATGGGTTAGCTGCAAGGGGCACTGCAGAGAGCAACAGAAGGGCGTCATACTGAAGCCGATGCTGTTAAGAGTGATTTCTTAGACCTAAAACGCGCGATTTTTGTTGTTGGAGAAAACAACGTTATGTTAAGCCTAAGAAATCCGCTCTTCTGTTGTTTTTCCCTCCATTTTTATGTAGTGCACCTTGTAGTTATGCCCTCCAAGACCTATACTGGTACCAATATGGCGGCAAATGTCACTGATCTATACGTTTAGGAAATTTTGGGAGTGCAGGAACCGTCTGTATAAAACGTATTTATGTGCTTTAAATAATATCTATTTTTGTAAGTTTCCTTTATTGCTGCTGCTATCAACTTGGATAAAGAAATTTTGCTGACTCCATGGATCGTACCAGTTGACATAATAAGGTGTAGAACGTGATTTAGATATTAGTCCAATTAATTTGAGTATACATTTTCTACGACGTAACATATTTACTAGCGTAAACGACGTTGTTCGAAATGAAGTTACTGTGCCTGGGGCTATCCATTACGTCGGTAGTTATCCCACAAATGACGTCACTGAACAAAGTAAATGCGACTCGCTATGTTTACATTTGGAGTCGTCTAGTGCGGGAAGTGAACCTAAATTTATAACCATGATGCTGGGATGTGTTGACAGCCTTCAAGAAATGTTTACTGACTCCTTAAAATTATTTGAAGCTAAAATGGAAAATGTAATGCTACAACATGAAATACTGCTAAAGGAGCACATGAATCAACAAATAGACTGTCTAAACGGCAACATTAAAGGTTTTGAAAGTAAATTACACTTTTAAATTGACAAGGTAAACAATAATAATATGGTGAAACCAAAACCTCTCCTCCTTCCCATAGTACGTGTGCTATCATTTCACAAATTCAATTTCCCAGAATAGAATTTTTAACAATACTGCAAAGTGTTGCAAGTTAACACGCTTTTATCATGTCCAGCCAAAGGACCGATCTCTGCGCATCTTGGAGATGATCTCTGTGCATCTTGATTTTCCAAAAACACAAAGAGACTTCAGTCATTGGTGCACACGTGCTAAATTGCATGCCATTAAACCAGGGTGGTGACACGGAGCAGCGTAAAAAAAAAAACGTGTGTTGCAATTACCCTTACTGAAAGAAATTGAGTCACATAGTAGGCCAATGATCAAAAAAACTTGTTCAAAACCTAACAAAGAAAAACTAAATAGTGGTACAGGACACACTGAAGAAATCCAAGACTAGAAGATCATAATCATAATAATGCTGTAAAGGGAGGTTTGAACCTTCCTGAAATTATGAGCCTAAATATTTGTAGTAACCCTCCTGTAATACAATCAGTCGTAAGTCAATCTATGGTTTGTGCGGCCTTTGGAAACCAAGTAACTCAACTCTTATTAGTTGGCAACTCCTATTTAAGAGCGTTACGCGTTCCTAGAAAAAAATTATGACCTTAGCAAATTAAATCACACCTCTTGTGCTGGCCTGGCATTTGTGTGGATCAACTGGCTCAGTGCCTGTCTGGCATTTTACAAATTTGTCTTTCAAAGATGTACATTGTTAGGCGTGCTGGAACAAACAATACTCCACTGAACTCATCTTCCACCATAGCTAACAAACTTGAGATGCTGAGTAACACAGTGTTACTTCTGCGTCCGATGACGAATCTGATACTGCTGGGCCGAAGCGGCAACCGGGAGTTTTGGGCATCCCATGGGGCCCCAATTGGTTATCGTGTGTACTGCAACAACATGATCAGGAATATGTTTCTGTAGAAAATTTGGATTTGTTTCTGTTTGAACAACATCTGTCAGAGCCATTGGCTGATATCAACTGATGGCAACCATCTTTCGCACGGAGGAAAAGTACAGTTAGGAAAAGCGATTCGCCAATATGCATTAGGGCGAGTTTACGCAACAACTCGCTTTTGCATTCTCGCAGCTAGAAGCTAGAAATCATCTCAAATTCTAACATGGTGGCGGTTTTATGTCTGCCGCCTCGCAACGAAAACGGCATATAACGTGAGTTCAGAAGCGTTTGGGAAAATTGTTTCGTCATGACGAATTCTTTATGTTATTGGCACGGATTATAAGGCTGCAAGTATTTACTCAAACGATGTCGGATTAGCTTATCCATTTAGCGTTGTTACCATGTCAATGTCACCTTTGCCATCGCGATTGAATTCTAGCTGCGAGAATGCAAAGGCGAGTCGCTGCGTAAAGGCTCCCTTAGGGAGATCCAGCAGTGGAATCTATCCTAACTCGAGGAATATTGAAAACTAATTTCTCAGTGGACACATAAAGTGGGCCACGACTTCCAGGGAATTCCAGCAAGCACTGAATCAAATTGTGTTGATTGCCCTGAACGGCTCAAGTGCGTTCTATTAATGCTCACCGTATCATGAACAAACTTGACTTGTTTTTTTCCTTCGGTTTTGCTACTGATGTAAAATTTATTTGTATCACTGAAACTTGGGGCTATCCTTGGATTGCTGATGTACTAATATACCCAAAGGGATTTAAAATTTTTAGAGATGATAGACCACGTAGGGCTGGCGGGATTTGTATATTGCTTGTCAGCAATATCAGTGCGTCACTGCGCACCATCCCGCCTGCTGAGCTGTGTGGCACTGAGCAGATATGGTTTTTGATAATGAAAGCTTTAGTTTAGCCGTATTTTATCACCCACCTTGTGACACAGTAACGACCTATAATGTCAACTTCTTATTAGAGTTTTAGTTATTATTCTTAATGCTAATCCAACAGTTGTTATTGTGGGCGATTTCAACAAGCAGGTGCTGAAATCAAGAGCTCTTAATTTCAGCACCTGCTTGTTGAAATCGAAATCGAAAAAGGTGGTAAAGGTGGTGAAAAGGTGGCTGAAATCGAAAAAGGTGGTACTTCACGGGTGTTAAAAATCAAACCATCAGCAATTGACAATATCACATCTAAAAAAG
>JAHWFP010032598.1:81435-97697 GCA_023313725.1 Lithobius niger
CTTTTTTAGATGTGATATTGTCAATTGCTGATGGTTTGATTTTTAACGTCAATGAAGTACCACCTTTTTCGGATAATGACGACCCACTTCATCTTGCAGTTGGATTTTCCACGAGTGTCAGGTCTGGCTCGTGTCGTGGTTAACTTGGCAGGTACTTTCTCTATATTGATACTACTCGAGCACGCAAAAATGTTGAGTAACATATCGTGGACTGACTTCCTTGGCCGGGAATATGGTGTCAATCAATATGGAAAAAACTTTTGTGAGCATCATAAATTGGGTTATTGATGCCTGTGTTACTCTGTATAGGCCTAAAAAAGGCACACTGGTTCTGTTGTAGCCAGTTAGGTGCTTTATAAAGTGCTTAGTTGAAGAAATGAAAAACAAAGATCCTGTTGACCAAGCTAATTATAAATTAGCATTGAAACGGTATAAGAAATAACTAGGCTATATAATTGGCGCTTCTAAGGCAGTCAAGAATAAAATCATTTTAAGTAAGGATGCTTCAGCTTTTTATACATTTCTGCGTAAAAAACTCAAAACCAAGCAATTTATTGCTCCACTTTGGATTACTGGTTGTAACTTGGTTTATGTTGATTTATGATGACCACATCGAAGCTGACCTGTTTAATGACTGATTCATTAAATGTGAATCATTCTGTATTCGATGTCATAAATATAACAAAGGTGAATGAATTTCGTACCTAACATCAACAACTAGAAGTGGGTAATGGCTAAACTTTTCCCGATGATGTTTCTGTCTCATTTCCAGTGGACTTTGCTGACGTGCTTCTCTCATAATAGAAAGCTCCCTAGTGACTGGACTGAAGCTGTTGTTGTACCCGTATTTAAAAAAGGGTGATCCTTCCTTACCTGACATGCGTTGCTTCAAATTTTTTTTAGAAAGGATTGTGGACTCGTCATTGCTTGACATCCTTGAGGGCATGGATAAGTTGCAAACCCAGTTTGGTTATTTGCTAGGGCGATCTGATCCTGGCCAGTTTCTTTGCTACATGGATTTTTGAACAGTTGCTATGGACGTGGCAATTCATTACATATAATTTATCTGGTCTTTGCTCGAGTTTTTGACTATGTTACACACGAAAAATTAATTTAGCGACTTAAATGTATTGGCTTGGGAGGGCATGACTGTTATCCTGGATAATCTTTTATTGATAATCATTTTCTTGATAATCATTTTCTTGACAACCGAACCCGGCGTGTTCGAGTATTTGATGTTCTCTCCAACCCTGGGAGTGTCAAGAGTGGGGTGCCCCAAGGGATTGTAATGGGCCCTCTTTTATTTGCTGTTTGTATTGACACTTTGGTTGAACACATTCATAAAAAACAGCTGTGTATTTTTGCTGATGATTCAAAATTATTTATAGTAATAAGATCTCTAGATGACATTGCCACACTGCAGTGAACACTTTTGTTCTAAGTGGCCGTCTGACTGGCAGCTACCACTATCCATTGAGAAGTATGTCGTCATTGAAATTGTATCGAAATCCAATTACACTCCGATTTATAACATTGGGGTCCACATACTTGAAATTGAAAATCAACATACTGATTTAGGTGTTGCTGTTGATGATGGGTTCCTGTTCTCAGTTCATATTGCTGGTTTAGCTGCCAGAGGTCATTAACATGGCCTATATGATGATAAAGTGTGGTCCTCACAGTAATGGTCAGACTCTGGTCATGGCCTTTGTTACATGTCTTTGGCCAATTCTTGAATACTGCTCTGAAAATTGGACACCGTACTTGAAAAATATATTCTTCTTCTTGAAATGGTCCAGCACAAGTTCACTAAATGTCTACAGGTTTATTGCATTTATCCTTTGCCAAGCGTGCGTGATTAAGCGTGCTTGACCGTGATTCTTTGGAAGGAGGTTAGGGTTGACCTCTGTCTCTGTTGCAGGATAATAAGAGATTAATTTTATCAAGGAACTGGACTATGGCTGATTTAGCCACCCGTTCGAAGACTTACACGGGGTCATGCCTGGCGCATTGATTGGAAACAAGCAAAACTTGGTGTCAGATATAACTTTTTGTACTACGTGTAGGACGTATTTAAATAGCATGCCGGAAATACTAGTGGATTTGCCAACATTAATAATAATAATAATAATAAACAAAAATTTACCGCAGGAGTGGAAGGATGACAGAAGGGGGTGAGCCACTTGCTCTGATCCATGAGGGTAGGCAGTGTGTGAAGCATTTCTTTATGCAGTGACGGGCCATTTAAGAAATTTGCGTAGCTCTGCTTGATGTATGACACGGTTGTTGCATTTACAATATCCTTGTCAAGGGCGTTCCAAACTGGGATGACCCAGACAGAAAAAAAGTTCCGACTGCAGTCCATATGAGAATTGGGATATAATAATTTTCAACTGTGTCCCCTAGTGCGATTTAAAACTGGCGCCAAATCGAATAAGGGGAGATCGACCTTAACATATCCATGCGGAATCTTAAAAACCACGATAAGATCAAATTTCAGCCTACGCAGTTCGAAGAGTTCTAGGCCACCTCTGGTCAGGCGTTCTTCATAATTCAAATCCCGATAACCCAGGAGGCCTTTCGTAAATCTACGTGGACATGCTCCAGAACATTGTTGTCGCCAGCAGAATACGGGGACCAAAAAAGGATGGCACACGCAAGAAAAGGCCGCACAAAAACTTTAAAGGCCCAAGTCTTAATTTTTAACTCTTATAATCATTAGATCTATTCAAGTTTCGACTGAATGGTCATTCCCTTGCAGATCATTACCTCTTAATCTTGCAGGAGCAGTGGTATAGGCACCACCTGTTTCCTTGCTTGCATTCCCATGCCCTCTGGAATAAGTCTTATTGTATTATCATGGGAATGTTTTACCACCGTTTCTACAGGGTAAATAAGTGGATGCATCCGTGCAGTTTACTCTATCACGAATTTTATCCTAGCACAATATTCAGCACACAGGCTGTATGCAATCATGTGATCTGCTAAGACATGTTAGTTTATTTCCAATAAAATAGGCTATAACTAGCATTTATTTTTCCATTAACCCATACATAAGAGTACCCTAATAAGAGTACCATACAAAAGAGTACCATACATAAGCGGAAAACTCGAATTTATAAATATTACCTCATAAGATATAATTTTTTTATGTTGACTCAATCAAAATCTAGTCCATAAAAACCCAGGTAGAGTCCAGAGTATAGAAAAAAATAGTCTTCTCGAACCCCACAGTAATATCTATTCCAGATGTAGACATCATTGACCTTCCTTCCTACTTACATATTCCTTTCCCCTCAACTAAATTCTAATCATATTGCTAATTTATCATTTAATTGTATCGGACAATATTTAATAGTTTAGTAGTACCACCTTAACAAACAGTTAAAGGAAGACGTGTACTTACCTCATTTTTCACTACTTTACAACTTTATCCGGTTTTATCCCCAAGCAAACTGTTGCATAAGAATTAAATTACCCCTCCCCACCAATTTTTAGTTAACAGGTTTCTCTGCTGCATACTGGCGGCTAAACAGGCAGAGAAAGATCAATACAGGTAAATTATGTTGTTTTTGCTGACTAAAAAATTTCGATAATGGCCGAACTGAAATTTGTAACTTCACTGCAACGTTTTGAATGTTTCCACCCGAAAACTCGTTTCCTTGCCGACGAAACTGAGGCCAAGGTAAACAGGGCTGTAAGTTATATCACCAACAACAACAATAACAATGCAACAACAAAAACAATGATAATTAGTTTCGTACCACAACCAGACCGCATAGCAAGAATCATTGTGTTCATTACAGAAAACATTTCGGGCTATCACGAAATCCGTGAGGGCAAAAACTACATAAGGTCCTGAAGGACCTGCCATATTTATAGGCTTTATAAGATACATTCTAATTGTGAGTTTCGAGTTTTTTGAATCACGCTCTAAATAATTGTGACATAACACCTGTTACAGAGTCAATGAGGCTGCTGCAAGAAAAGAGAAAAAGACAGTACTTTCAACTTCCTCTGCAGTGGTGAAGCCATCAGAGTCAGCAGACAGTTAAAGCAATCTTATTATTTAATTGATATATGTATTGTTTATAACTATATATGTTTACTAATAAACAATTCAATGCATTGTTTCAGTTCAAATCCAGGTATACAGCGGTGCGCGACTCTTTTGTCAGAGATTCTATGGTTTGATGATGAAACGTGTATACTACATGTATCATCGTATTATCTTTTTTGGCTGCCAGGTCTGGAAACTTTACATTGAGTGGCATGAAAATGAGGAAAATTTATTGTTCGATACAGAAGTAGGATATCTCTAAGCTGTTCATTTTTCATGGTAGTTTTTAAACATGTTTTGCTTATTTGTACAATTCATTGAAATTTGGATGATTGCACAGCTTGTGTATAACTTATGCAATGGTAACTTAAAATCGGGTGTAAAGGCATGTGAACTTTTATTTTTTTTTGTATCATAGATAAAGAATCAGACTTTTTGCTGCTGCCAAGTCAGGACTACTTGTCTTGGTTTTATAAAGCAATGTTGGCAATGGTTGATGCACCATTTTATGTTCTAGGGAATTTTGAGCTTGAACGGGAGGCAAATGCCTCCTGTTAACTACTGAAATATGAACTTTAAAAAATAAGTTACAACTGAAAATAACTGTTTAATTTCTGTGGCTGATCTTGCTAAGCACAAGGCCACCGGAGCTAGTTATTTTTCGATATGCTTAAGAATTTACTCAAAACAATCTCTCCAGAAGCCAGAGAATATCTATCATAAATGCTGCATCATCACCCCACACCCACTGTTAGCTAGTTATTAGCCCTTCTACGTAACCCTAGTTCCACAAACCGCTCTCAGAAATCGTGTGCGCACTCCTGGGAGTCATGGTGACTGAGAAGTGGCAGTACTCATCATAGCCACCTGATTTAACTCATCTGGTCGATGACTACAGGCTCGACAAAGTCCCTACCATTGCCAATTAGGGTACTGTGAACGACTATCTATGGGATATATTCTAACCTATTCCTAGGCCTTCGCCATGATTGGAGGCTTGTCGGCCTGAATCCCAGGGTTTGAGTTGCCCCTCTCATTACAGGAGCTCTTTCTTAATTTTGAGAGTACGGTAAAGTTCAAATTGAGCAAATTAATTTCTACGAGTTTTTTTTTGCTTCAGATGAATTAACGCAGATGAAATAACTTCTTACCAAATAAATTTTAAAAAACACTTGCGTTAGCTTCCGGTGGGGGAAAAAATCCTTGTTAAATCCCATTACTCAGCTAGATGAAAAATAGTTTTAAAGGCAAATCGACAATAGCTACTTACTCTATTTTGGTTTCTTTTTATCTTGCAGTTCGTAATGATGATTGCTATAACAGCAATAGTTGTAGCGATGGTTAACGAAACGCTAACCAGAGAGAAAGTGGAGAATTTATTGGAGACTGTCTTCGATGGCTCGGTCCATTTCATGGTGTTCGAATCTCACAATAGTGATCGACTCTGCTTGCCTCACGCCTACGTGCAAAATATTCCTTCTGACGTAACAATCAAGACATCGGACCCTCCAAACATGTTAAAGGAAGTGCTCGACATTGCCAAGTCTGATCGTGTCGGTTATGGTTTAGGATGCTATGTTCTGGGAGTAATGTTTACCGAAGATGATGGTCTGATGGCTACAGCTATGTATTACGAAAGGGATCTGGGTTGGAACCCTTACCGTCAAATTGCCGCCTTGAATTTACTTCACAATGCTGTACTTCAGAATTGTCACAAGGTTCGTAGGACGATTTCACTGGAAATTGAAATTGCAGCTATACACGAAACACGACAGCAGAAAACATTTGTAGATGACAACGTATTAGCCTTGATCTACATAGAAAATACGTTGGCAGCTGTTCTACTGTCTGTAGGATTGAGTCTTCTTTGTTGTTCTTTCGTATTTTTGGCTACTCATGAGCGGCTAAGCCAAGCAAAACACATCCAGCTAATGACAGGAACTAACATTGTGATCTTCTGGTCAACGGCTTTCATCTTCGATTATATGTTTTACCTCGTGTGCATCAGTATTCCTTTAATTATGTTTAAAGTTTTTGCGCAGGACAGTGTCCTGAGATTTCCAGAAGTACCTGGTAAGTTGTATTTTAAGATTATAGCATGGAAGCCTAGAAGGAGTGGTTCGAGTCGCAAAGTTCCTGATTTTGAGTTATATTTCCTAGTGTAGACGCTGGATATCTAATTGATGCACTTCTCACTTAACCGTATGGCGACCACTGTGAAGGACAGCACAGAACTGTCTTCTGGCCTCCAGGCTAAGAGGATATTAAATTCAATCGCGCCTCTGTCCTGTTTACATACAGGACCATAAAAAACTAACCTGACAACATTCGTAGTGTTTTCTCAAATGTTAAGGAATTATTGTACTTTATACAGGGTGAGCCAAAAGTCTGGAGACACCCTCTGCCAATCCAAGACGGTTTGTAGTAGGATCGCATAACATTACAGGAACAAACAATCACTATACGTTTACATGACCACTTCGAAGCGATTCAGAGGGATGCGCATTGTGTCCGTGTCGCCTCCATTGGTCTTGTAAACACCCGTTCGTGTCGCTCTCTCTGTTCGTGGCGCTTTCCCGCAATGCTCTTCATGGAGGTGGTTTGAGAGTCCGTATAGCATCGTCTTTGTGCATGTAAACACTCGCATTTGCATTGAGCCTTTGGAGAACGCCTGGTAAAGATGGCGGACACAGTTACGCCACCCACGTAATTTGTGCTGGTGCCATTCGAATTTTAGGTAAATAAACTGAAAATGAGTGTGCATGACTAGGAAGACCACTAAGTTTTAATTACATTTGGTTACTTGGGTCTAAGCTGACCTAGTTTACTACATGCAGGGGGCAGAGCAGCGTGGGACTTGGTCACTCTTCGCCAAAGGGAGGGCAGGAAGAAAGGGTTTTCCGATCGCACTGGTCGAATCGCCTTCCTTAGCGGATTGGCCCTAATCACTGTCTTTCGTCTTGTAAACAGGTGCCGTTTTTTGATGCGCATTTCAAAGCACATCGTTAAAATGCGCTTTCTTATGGCCATGTAAACGTAGTGTATGGCTCGTGGGACATCTAATGGCAGTGGGGTGAATGACCTTGAAAGTGACCTTCAAGGTCATTCGTACCGGAAGTTCTAGAAGGAAGAGAGATAGAGCAGTGGTTCCAATCGGTAAGTTGAAGAGATTATCCCCAAACAACAAATTATCAAAACAGAATGGAAATCGGGCTAGTAAGAGCAGGAGTTATCGTAAAAAGAAGTTA
Source organism: Lithobius niger (assembly GCA_023313725.1). Taxonomy (NCBI): domain Eukaryota; kingdom Metazoa; phylum Arthropoda; class Chilopoda; order Lithobiomorpha; family Lithobiidae; genus Lithobius; species Lithobius niger. The sequence goes on from JAHWFP010032598.1 coordinate 88,744, forward strand.
GGGTTAGTAGCCACCCTGCATGGCATGGGTGTGTCCAGCAGAGAAGCCGCCCTATCTAATGGACGTACTACTATCGCAGCCATATGTGATACAAACTGAGAATGGGCGTCCTATCCTGATTTACATTGCTTGCCTTAGTTGAGCCACTTGGTTCAGGGACAGAGCCAGATGGTAGCCCCCCCCCCCCCTCCACACACAACCCGTCTGTAAGTTACTGAGATTTTGGTTGTGAAAAGGCGAAATCCGTGCGGAGACAAAACAGGAAAAAGATGGCCATGTCAATCAAAGCTCCGAACTAAACGGCCGTTATGTGGTGCATATCGTTTACTTGAGCGGCACCAGCAAACTTTTCCCAGCCACCCCGCCCCCACAGCAAAATGTCCGAAATTTAGATTTTCTTAATTCAGCTTCTTTCGCCAGTTTATGCCAGTCTTCTTTTCCTGTTTATGTCGCCGGGAAGATTTACGCATCCCGGCGAAAATCTCAATTACTCACCAACGGAACAAATGGTGATGCTTCCCTCGGCTCAGCTCCCCCCCCCCCAACCCTGTGTTTGGCTCCGCCCCTGAACCAAGTGACTCAACTAAGGCAAGCAATGTAAATGAGGGTAGGACACCTATTCTCACTTTGTATCGCATCTGCGATAGGATGTTCATTAGGTAGGGCGGCTTCTCTGCTGGACACACCCTTTCCATGCAGAATGGCTACTAAACCTAACTTCTCTTTATGATAACTCCTTCCCTACTGGTCCGATTTTCATTCTGCTTTGATAATTTGTTGTTTGGGGATAATCTCTTCAACTTACCAATTCGAACCACTGCTCTATCTCCCTTTCTTCTAGAACTTCCGGTACGAATGACCTTGAATGTCTCTTTCAAAATCATTCACTCCGCTGCCATTAGATGTCCCCCGGACCATTGTTTGTTCGTGTAATGTTTTGCGACCCTACTGCTAACCGTTTTGGATTGGCAGAGGGTGTCTCCAGACTTTTGGCTCACCCTGTATTTAAGGCTGATTTTTAAAAGTTGATTCACCCCCCCTCCCCCCCCCCGCCTTGATGACCACTATTAACGTTTAACACAAGAATGAAAATAACTGACAGTATGCTAACCATTCCTGAGTCATTTTGACTCAAGTCGATCTGAACTCAGGACGATTTAAGGTGCCGTATGTAGGTTTGTTTATCCATCTCAAACCTCTTCCAAGGCGATTTACGCCAACCCACCTTCTCGCTTTCAGGCCTAGCGTGTGCGCATTTATGGAAATGTCTTACGCTGTCTTCCTCTTAAACACTATGACTGGTTGAAATTTATGCAATAAAATGTTAAGAAACTAAGGTGCCCTCCAATCACTTCCTTAAAACGAAGTTGAAAGTCCGGCGAGTCGACTAGAGATAAAGAAGTGTGGTGACTTACCGACTTAACATGAAGTACGCAGTGACTGCACGTTGTCACTGCGATGAATTTCAACTAAATCCCCGTACCCATTTCTTTCCTAAAACGTTGTCTTTTTTTTTTATTTATAAAAATGTGACTTCCCTTCCCCTATGCATTCCAAGTAAGTCCACTGACGAAAAGAAACAACTTAGAATTCCCCCTATATCTTTTTTGTAAGTCCAGTGACGAAAAGAAGTAACTTGACTTATGGTCGCCCTATACCTTCGATGTAAGTCCAGTGACGAAAAGAAGTAACTTGACTTAGGTCCCCCTATACCTTCGATGTAAGTTCAGTGACGAAAAGAGAGCTTTGCGAGGGTTCCCTGTGAACTCTTAATGTAGCGAGCAAAGAGCAGCCGAGTGAACAGTGTTCCCTGTTCCCTGTCTCAATACTAAGAGGAGACGAGATACTATTGGGTCTCCGACCAATGTACGTACGAAGTAATTCCTAAGGGGTTACGTTTTTTTTTTCTTAGATGACTTACTTGGTCTCTTTTAGCGCCTATAATTCCACCCACACGCTAAAGATTTCTGAGAGCTCATAGCTTGGCAAACGAACTTAGGTTGAAACGAACTTAGGTTGAAACCAACTAAGGTTCTCTTTCCTAGCGAAATGAACGTTAATTTCGGTAGTTTATTCAGCCATCGCCAACCAGTCATGATGACTAAGACTGGACGTGCCTCTAGCTTTACGACCTTTGCTGAATTCTTTATGTGGAAATTTAATCATATTCGGTGGCTGAAATTTGACTATACGGCTTCACAACCGTATTTCAAAAGCATAAATCCTGGCCCACTTTTTGTACTGGTTTCCTTTTTATGCCTAGGATAACAAGTTGCCTTGGGAAAAATTGCTATGGCGTCTAAAACAGGAAGTATGGATGAGTATTAAAGCGAGCTTGGTTGCTGCTTTACCAATTTAGCATATTGGAAAACTAGTTGTTAATCCTGTCTACATTGGAAACGAGAAACAAACTAGACGTTCTTAGCAAAGAACCTGCATAGTTTTACGAGTCAACGAACCACACTAGTTTATCATGTGTAAGCAAGACGAGTGAGCTACATTTAGAGTACGCTATATGGGTACGTGTGGGCAAGAAATATTTGTCTCTTTAAAGAACGTATACCACACGCCATGGCTGTTTGGTGTGACGTGCATATCACGTGACTGGGCTAGTCCAATCAGACGGCCAAACAGCCGTTGTTCTCGTTCGTCATTGGCTAACTCATGGTGACGTCACGGCAAACAGCCATTGCGCATGGTTTAGGTACTTTTATTCGTAGCCACCACACGTTTATGCACTTTTTTTTTCTAGGTGTATATTTTTGTGTCCTCTACTTTCTTCAAGACTTTCATTTTTTATTTCATTTTATTTTATTCCCTCGTCCATTCCTGAGCACAAATTATAGTAAAATAATAAAGTTGCAAAACCTAGACATTTTTTATTTTTTGTTAGAACTACTTCCTCTTGTAGGTTAATTATTATCTGTCTGCGAATTCATAAATGAATGAAATAAACAAAAATGGTACAAATCTGTGTTGTTTACAACAATTATTGTATTTGGTCCATGTCATGAGGCATTCTTTACGTTTTTCTAAACAGTTGGAAAAAAAACCTCCGCTTCTATTTAGTTAAGGAAATCAATTGTTTCCCTTAATTAAAGCAACTAATTTATTTAATTTTTACAGGGCTGATGTGTTTAGCAATGTTTCTTTTCGGTTTTTCTGCTATTCCATTTTCTTACCTGGTCAGCCTTGGCCCGAAAACAATTACAGCTGCTTACATTTCAGTTCTCATAACCCACATGGTTTCTGGTAAGTTTCGTGGTTTCATATTTGTTTGCATGGAATGAAAAATATTCTTGATTCGTTTAATCCATCAATTAATATACTTGATATGATACAGATAAGGGCCAAAAAAAATCCTTGAGACGGTAACTTGTGTACATTATCGGTTTTTGGTTTCAAATTTTGTCTTTAAACTACGTTCAAAAGCTAACGAATATCACAATTTACGAGAAAAAGAGAACAAAAAAATGACCCCGTTTTAGTATAAAATAATTACCAAAGCTCCACAATTGGAACCGGTACAGAAATATGCTGAATCACTTGAGAACTAAAACTAAATCAAGCTGGAAAGTGAGTTCAACCTAAAGTAAAAAGGTTAACGGCTGTTGTTTTCATTTTGTTTTTGTGTCCTGTTGTATACGCTGCCTCTGTGGTAGCTGTCTAAAGTTATTAACACGTTAGTAAGGGTCGACCTAGAATCTCTGTGTTTAAACTTTCAACTTTGAGAGCTTATAACTCCGTCAAAAGTAAACATTTTTAAACCAAATTTGGAATCTAGCCTTGACTAGTCAAGGCCTGTCTGCAGTCCAAAAATTGTGAAATTCGGGCGAGCCAAACCCGTGATACAAAGAGGGGTCAAATAGACAACTTCTTGTTCTTGGTCTTGGTCTTGTTCTTGGTCTTGTTCTAGGGATGTACCTTTCGTCTGTCCTCTCTACAGGTCAAACCATTTGTCCTAGGAAGCTGGTTCTTAGCTCGCTTTACAGGTATTGCTCTGTATATGTGCCCTTTCCATAAGGCATTTTCTAATTGGTCAAGTGGTTCAGGGGTTATGGAGCTCTAAACGACCAGATTGATTGTTTTATATTGTTTTAAACATTGTTATTATGCAACAATGCTAATTAGCAAACGCCAGCTGCAAGACTGAAGATTAAAGGATTTGTTTCTATTGTTAACACTGGCTATAAGCATTGTTAGTAAGAGCCAGCCTTGGGTCTCTGTGTTAAACTCTCAGTTTTACAGTTTAGCTGCAATTCTAAAAGTAACACGAATTAATAAAAAAAAAACGGAACGTTAAATGTTTAGAGTAAGGGGCTAAAAGTCAAAACCTAGAAGGAACACGGACAAGGTTTGACAGTAAGGGTCTAGGTGTAAAATTTTGTAAGAGGCTGGTAAACATTAGACCCTTACTACCCGGTGGTCAGAAATAAAAACATTTTCACGAAAAACTGGAAATCCTCCCATGTGATGATCCAGTGGTAGTGTGGTATAGATTTACTGCCTTACTGTATGTTGAAAATTATTTTTCGATTTAGTAACATTGCAGGGTATTTACAGCAGAGAGCATTACTAGTTATCCTCTACCGTAAATATACGAAATATAATAAAAAAAATTCTAAGGCAGTAAAGTTCTTAAAGTTCGATAACAATATTCTAAGAACAAAGAAAACCTGCTACAATCGTTCATACACACTTTCTGTCCGAATAGAGTAGAACTATAAGCTAACCACCGGGTAGTAAGGGTCTAATGCTTACCAGCCTCTTACAAAATTTTACACCTAGACCCTTACTGTCAAACCTTGTCCGTGTTCCTTCTAGGTTTTGACTTTTAGACCCTTACTCTGAACATTTAACATTCCGTTTTTGTTTATTATTTTATTAGGATCTAATGAACCCTCTATTATGTAACCTGTACTTAGTTTATGTAACCTGTACTTAAACTAGCATCGTACCCGGCTTCGCCCGGGGATTTGTTTGACCCGTGGTTGTTTCTCAGTATTTGCTCGGTGCTGCCTGATCGTTCACTGCAACAATTGATTTCCCTGTTTCAACTTCATGCCAAAGAATTGACACACTCGCACGTTTTCATTGTTCATTTTTATAATGTAAGAAGATGTAGGTACTTTTATTCACCGCTCCTACACTTTTATGCAAGATTTTTTTCTAAGTGTAAATTTTTTTATCATTTATTTTCTTCAAAAATTTCATTTTCTGTTTCATTTTATTTTTACTCCCTCGTCCATTTTTTAGTACAAATTATCGTACTAGTAATAAAGTTGCAAAACATAGAATATTTTTATTTTTTGTTAGAACTATTTCCTCTTGTAAGTTAATTATTATCTGTCTGAATTCAAGAATGAATGAAATTTTAAAAAATGGTACAAAACTGTGTTGTTTACAGCAATTGTATTTGGTCCATGTCATGAGGCATACTTTATGTATCGGCGTCACGAAGGCCATCCGATCCATATTTTGCCAATTTTGTTGACAACCATTCCTGATATGCTGCCAGGCTGTTGTATCACAGTTATTTTCATGAGAGTCTGGTTGGTTGCTTTATTACGTAAGTATGGGTAGGCTACTTTAAATATTAAGTCCAATTACCTACACAAACTTTTTAAGTAAACTTGAGTTTTTATGGAAGATGAATCATAAATAGCATTGTGACAGAATTTAGATTGCAGTGCTTATATAGTTTCCTTTTTATTTTTGAACACTAGAAAATTTGCTATTTTAAATCTGCTATTTTTAAACACTAGAAATTGCTATTTGCGTAATTCACGATTATATTACAATGGAGATAAGTACAGGGTGAGCACAAAATAATGACCACATTACAAAACTTTATTAAAAATAAAGTAGAAACGATATCGAAGTGTGGTTTTGTTTTGTTAAAAAGATACACTCAAATAGTTTTACGGCCAATGATTAGTTTTGCCAACAGTAAAATCCAACGTGGGCATCGTTCTATTATGCAATATGTGCAAACGGTAGTCAATCTGTGTTTTGCAACTTGGGGGGGAGGGACGGTGGGAATGGCATTGGTAATTCCCTCAGGCAATTCATCAATGTGTTTTACTTTGGTTTTGAAAACCTAACCTAACTTATCCATCACGTATCCCCATAGGAAAAAAAATGAGGGAAGTAATGATACTGGATTGAACATAGAACCATACGACGCACCTCGCTTTTTGCTGTATAGACGCCATTTTGTGGATATGAAGTCCCACGCAGTGCATATTGGTCAGACTGCTTTGACGACGGTGTGCCATAAAACTATTTGAGTGTACCTTTTTAACAAAACAAACCGCACGCCGATATCGTTTCTAGTTAGTTCTTGTTTACATTTTGTAATGTGGTCATTATTTTGTGCTCACCCACATGTATAATTTACTCCCTACGACATATTACTGAACTAAGTTGTAACGTGAATGGTCAATGTTTAGCATTATTTTATTAAGAAGTGCGGTTGTTATTTCGGTATGCTGGTTAATCAAATTTTCGGTTACTATTTTTCTTGAAAATTATTGTATGTTACGAGTATTATCACTTTGGGCTACTTAGATCTCGCATTCCTTGACTTTTTAGAATGTTATTTTATTACTATGTGGTGTCGGCTGCATCGTTTCCAACATTGGTATAGATTGGTCGCTCATGTGAACGTCCATGTTTCACTGAACTAAATTTTTTCAAACAGATTTGTGCATACACAAAAATAATGCAAACATGTCAATCATAAATTCCTTTGGGTCTATATCCAAATAAATCCGCAAAGCGATACGTTTCTTGCCAGTCATGTATATTTTTGTTTGTCTTGTAGTGTACGGGATGGGTAAAACATTCATAGAATTTCCTAAGTGTCCTTTCTCGAACCGAAATTATCTTCGAAATATTGCATGGTAACTCATTCCTTAGCATTAATCGAAAAGATATCGTATTTCTTTGAGCTTATCAGTATTGACATAATACCAGCAGCAGCATGAAAGAATCTCCAACACAATTCTACCCCATTTTCCACCGTTCGTACAGAGTCCTGACTCTATGCAACCAGTTGGATGATACTGTGTCACAGAGTCACGTTAATTCTGGGCTTTTCTTAAATGCTGACCCGTGTGTGGGACCCGGACTTACAGCAACTGCGGATACTTAATTTACTATAAACCGGAATTTACTATAATCCGGAATTGTGGTAACATGGAGCTACCGTAACTCTTGATTTTTCAGAAATACGGACGCTTGCAAAGGAACTGGAATTACCACAAATAACATCCCTGCATCGTTCGCACTACCGCGCTTGCAGCGGCTATACATGTTACATCAGCATAAGTATGGGAAAATATGGAGATGTTTTACGCTGAAATAACAGCCGTAGAATTGTGATAATGTAATTCGGGCGAAACAAGATGCATTTTTGCCAGTCTTGAAATTGTGACGTCATAAGTTATCAGAAATTGATGACATTTCACGCTCAGATGCCAGCCCTGAAAGTGTGACATCGTAAGTCGGATGAAGTTGGATGAGTTTGCTCAGATGCCGGTCTCATGCATGGAAAGTTTTAAACAATACTAAAACTATAAAACAGTATTAAACAACACTAATACCTTCCCAACGCCAACATACTTTCCAAATTTTTCACACAAAAACAGTTTAGAGCCTTGCATGTGACGTTACCTTTCCCAACTCATGTTGTGTGCGAAGTAGTTCTTGCAAAATATTTAACAAATAAAAATGCATTTGCTTAAGAATGTATAACTTACATATACAGCACCAACGCTGATTAACTTCATTCTTTTCTGTGGTGATATAATTCTTTCAAAAGTCTTATTGTGAGAGCGTGTGTGATGTTTTTGGGTTTACGTTGAAGAATGCATGTTTTCGTTTTACGACATGATTATTTTAAACCTTTGTTTTTGGTTTGTAGATGATGCCAAGGGATGCTATAATTTCTGCGCCAATTATTTAGAGATGGGAGAAGGTGGTGTGGGACGCCTGTTGATTATATTAACAGTATCAGGTGTTTTCTACATATCCTTATTATTGCTGCTAGAAATGCGGTGGTATACGTTAAGGCGTGTAATAACTGATTGTATACACCTGCGGAAGAAGGTTCATTTTCATCCGAAGGGTGACAAAGACGTTCAGAGAGAATACGAACGTGTCAAAGAATTGCTTCGGCAGAGTAGTGACCCAGATGTTAAAGGTAAGAGGACAAACAGCAAAGAACGAGTAGCGCCGTTTCAGCACTTCCTTAAGAATAATGGCAGCATTTTTTCTCTCTTTTTTTTTTCAAATTTTTCAACGGGAATCCCAAATGTGAAAACTAAAATCACCACAGAATCAGAAAACTATATGCACAGAACAAAATACGGCAGACGACGTGTTTATACCGCATCACGGAACAATACGATGGCTTCTTATAATATTTTCTAGATTCATTGGGTTGCTGCATGGACATTGAACTTTCAATTCCATGTTGAATGAATGAATAGGCTTAACCTCGAACGCTATAGTCCTAATTTCTCTGCTGTTATCGATAAAAATTAGGTCTTAAAGATTAGAATTATCTCAATGTTATGTTCACACCCAAGCTAAAATCATCTGACCTACAATTGTGATAATTCCTACTTTTAAGAAATTAGAGTTCGCAGAATGTAGTATGGGCCAGAGGTTTGCACTAACAACATTCCAGCATAGGGAGCCGCGGGTCTTTTGAATCTTTTGATTGTGTTTGTGTTTGAGTTTATAATTAATATTTAGAAGCATATAAGTGACAAACCCACATACCACAAGAGCAGACGCCCGCGTGTGGATTGGAGGCGCACAAACATGTAAATCAAACAAACACAAAGAAAAAAATATTTCCTACAATCAAAACTAGGAATTACATGCGAGAAACTGTTTAAGAAAAAAAAAAATATATATATATATATATATATATATATATATAT
>JAHWFP010032598.1:102697-116410 GCA_023313725.1 Lithobius niger
GGGGGGGCTGTAACTAAAGACTGGTGCATTTCCGGACCCATGTTTATAGGACTTTTTCTTCTTATCTTTGATCACACAGCGGACCCTCAAAATATTTGACACCAATTTCCGAACACCCTGTATATATATATATATATGTATATATATATATATATATATATATATGTGTGTGTGTATAACAATGAAAACCTCACTATTTTTGCAAAGTACTATCGTAACTGATGATTGTCTGGCTTATAGTTGCATGGCCACTCGCTTTTGGTACTTTAACAAAAACCAGAGCTGAGCTTATTTCACTATGGTGAGAATAAATACCTATGCGGTGAAACAGCCTAAAAATTGTTGAAAATGGGCAGTCTTTGTGCTCGAACAAGCAATAGTTGTATTTCAATCAAGTGCACAAACTGTATCAATGCTGTGCATAGTTGTATCACTGATCAACTGTATCAAAGTGCGTCAAGATCGTTGAATTCAGCTGACTGCTATATACTGACTACTATTGTAATATTGATACTAATTCCGCTTAAATAAAATAATTTATGTCACGGGTGCGAATTGGATTTGCTATTCAACACCTCTTTAACTCCTATAGGTGCCTTTTATGGTTTATTTAGGGAGGATTAACTAAAAATATTGTAATCATTCGTAATGCTATTTTTCTGTATGTTGGGAAACGCCACTCCGGTGACCCAAATAAGCATCACTTTTTATTAGTTCACGACTAACAATGCAAATGGACTACCAGAAATAATCGGCCGCACGAAATGTATCGATAAAATGGACGTGCACGCGGTATGGAATGTAACTCAAATACGCGAGTATGCGCCACTTATTGTCTGGTTGATGGTTGAATGCAAATCAGCAAACGCTTTAAGTTACAGAATATGATTGAGGTCCTCATTCCAGCAAAACTAAAAAAAAATAATATCTCCATTCCTATTCAATATTTGTTGGCTACACTTGGTCAGACAGTAAATAACTTGGCACTGGCAAAAAAAAATAAGATGCCACCAAAAAAAAAAAAAAAACTACAAAAGAAGTGATATCTAAAACAAAACCCACAAGGGTGAAAGAACCCGCCAAGTTTCAGCCAATTAAAGTAGTGATATCAGAGCAAAAATGGCTGCCACCAAGTTGCTACATTAGTTGCCAAGCTAATCCCACCGACTATTACTTCACATGTTAAATGAAAAACTCGAGCATTGCTACGAGTTGTAGCAATGGCCAGGGTTTTTTCATTTAACCTTTCTTCTTATATCTCATTCAGAACAGTCACTCAACTTTGGCTTTGCAGGTTGAAAACAACTATAGTACCCGCGGCCTATCTTGAGTTCTCCGCAGAACGAACGCAGATAAACGATTGTACGTTTTCAGTAGCAGAGTGCCTTGTTGATATCCAAGATGGTTACAAAAACAATGGCGGCCGGCTATCGATTAAAGCCACCCCATCCAGGAAGACGTAGCCGCTCACAAAATACGTGCAGGACTCAAGATACACCGCGCATACAATATGAACAGTTTTCGAGCTGTAAACCGAATTCTTTTTGTTTCTCAGGAGGGCGATTTAAAAATGATACCTATCAATAAGCATGTATAAATTTTAAAAACTGCAAAACTACATATGTCTTGTAAAGTCACTAATCAGCGTTGAAGAGAACAAGCAAAAAAAAACTTCGATATTGAATGAGAGCAAAGTAGGATCAGACGGAAGTAGCAGGCAGTGTAGTATTATGCGAGCACATATTTGTAATATGCAGAGAAACAAATGGAAGGAGGGGGATGAACAATGCCATTCATGAGCGATGTTGTGTCAGAAAGAAAACTTTATTTTGTATTTTGAATTCGCTTGAGAATTCCGCAGAGAAGGGTTGACTCAAGGGTTCTTTGTTTTCTAGTTTATTTTTAAATTAGCAAGTCGATGAAGTAATTGATTGTGAAGTTCTTTTGGATAAAGAACCGGTAGTGTCTCAGGAAGTTAATTTAAATTGTCAAAATGATGCTTCTAAAATTTGATTTTGTTGCTGGCACTGTTGAGGATGGCAAGATGCCATACGTAGTTTATGTGGAAATGCTCTATGTCAACAAGTAGCCGACTGAGATCAGATAACTCAGAATTTACCAGACTTAATGGAAGTTGGTTTAATTTTAATTTGCTTTTTAATTGGTGAGCAAAAGTGGCCATCGTGACAGAGCAGTGACAGATCCTAGCCTAATTACTTGAAGAAGTTCATCTAAAAGATGGGTGGAAAAAGGCCCTGGGAAAAGTCCCATTAGGTGCCCTTTAGGGTAGTGGAGAGACTACCAGGCTTCTTCAGCATTTATGGGAGCTATTCTGGTTGGTCAGACATTGTGGCCCATTCGATAATCAGAAGTTTCAGTTTCGAATTTCGGGCTTATCCATCCCCTTACTATGTTTCTTTCTCTTTCTAAAACAGCTAACTACATTCGATAATAATCCAATTCATCTATATACGAGCATGCATTTGCTTCAGATAATGTAAGGATCCAAGAAATTTATTTTCAAAAAAATTGCGGTATATGCTTATCCACCAAATAGTTGTAACAATTGCTGTTATTGTCACGCAGTGGCATCTTTGTAAATGAATTTAAGACTTGAATCAGAATAATATTTGCTGTGCATAAGTTAAGGCCTAAAGGTGTGATACAGAAAATAAACAAAGAATATTTTAATCTCTTAATTTTCGATATGGTTTTTGCAGGGAATGATGCCCAGTCCAAATCCAATATCTATGAAGATATCCTCCTCGTGGATGGATTAACGAAGTGCTACACGCGTAATGATGCAGTGGTGAATCATTTAACATTTTGCGTTGGTGAAAACGAATGCTTTGGATTGTTAGGGGTTAACGGAGCCGGGAAAACGACAACTTTCGGAATGTTAACTGGAAAGTTGTCAGTGACCAGCGGTAATGCCTTTCTTCGAGATTTCAACCTCTTGGATTCTAGCTCAAAGGTAAAAATAGTATGGTAGCACATTCTGGGATTTGGCATAGACCTCAATACCTATGCTCCCAACCGTAAATGCTCTCTTAGCAGCTGGGGCATTTAAACAATCACCAATCCACCAGAATCCGGCTATTATTAGAGACCCGCACACTACACCAATCCCAGTTGCATGCGTGTGACTATACACACTTCCGTTACTTCAAAATGGCAGTCAAAGGACTACTCTCGTGCTCTGAGAGTAATTATGTGATTCATTCACTCAAGTACAGTATTTTCACTTCAACCTAACATTTACAACACGAGTTGATTACCCATCCAAAACTGAAGAGAACTAAACTGCACTACTGCCGACAATATTTCAAGAAATTGTCACCATGATACATATTAAATTGTGTGTTTAGCAGTAGGATTTTGTGGCATTATCATTTGTAAATTAGTAAGTCAGATCAATTTTATCCATTTGGGAAGTTTAAGTCTTAGTGCTCTTACATTCATGTAGAATTGTACATCTTTGAGAAATTCGGCTAATTTTTTTCCTATCACTTGACCAACTACTACACCTAGTATTGGCCAGATTGTATTTTTTTAAATTGAGAGTATAGTTTTACCGTTTTATTTTATCATTTCATTTCCTCTAAAAAAAAGTGTTGGATGAGGCGACGTCTCACTATAGAAACCATACCAACGATTGTTATAAGTTAGCGCATTACTCAAGAAGGGTTGCTTTTATTTATTTATGGTACTTTATATACACCATAAATATTAAAATCGTTGCAAACATCAAATCGATAAATGAATAGGTACTGCAAAATTTGTTGTTTTTTTGGCTTGTACACAGAAACATTTAACAAACCATTTTACAGTTTAATGAAAACTTGCTTAGTTTTTTGAAACTTTATCCTACACTTCTGTGCAAACGTGAATGATTTTAAATGAGTGGATGAGATATTCAGTTGCACGGTACATATGAGTGTACGAGAAATACATTACAACGTATGATTATTACAGTTAGATTGCAGATGATTTCTGGCAGGCACTTGAGAGTCAAGATTGAAATGGTTAGTGCTTACATACACTCTAGAATGGTTTTTTTTTTGTAAAGTAGCCATTTTCATATTCCGTTGACGAGTTACATCAGATTAGCATATTCGCCAGAAAACGGAATAAGATCTCCACCTGTCAGAAAGCATTGTTTATGACAGTGCTATCTGACAGGTAGCATTTTTAGTCCATTTGCTGGCGAATAAATTAATCCGTGCAGTTTACTATTTCGCACTTGCAGGAAGATTTCCTAAAAATCCGGTTTGCAAGTTAATTCAAACACAAACAGAATCGAAGCAATGTAAAAATCCCTTTCCCATGTTGTTATGTTTATTCTTTTAAGCACTGTTTCGCAATAATTATTTAGCCCACCTTGTAATCTACAGTTAAGAATTAGGCTAGCTATAAAATGTCCCAAGTTGCAAATAAAAAATAAATAAAAAACACCCACAAAGTATAAAATTTTTTATAATTATTATATAAAAACTAAAACAGGGGAACATATTTTTAAAATTAGTCGTAAATATACTATGTTAGTACAAGACATGTAGGTGAATTTATCGTGTCAGTAAAATGATCGAAAGTAAAAATGTTTGCGTCGGCAAAATGACCATGTCAGTAAAACATTTGCTGGTAATATCACTCTTAGTAAATTTATCACCGTAAAATAATTGTCAGCAAAGAGTTCAAATCCTCAACTTTTGATTGTGTCACAATTGATGCTAGTGCACGATGGTAGTGGATTACTAGTTTGATGGGCATATGTCTAGTTTTAGGCGTACTTCTGTACTAAATATTGTGTTTACAATGATATACTTTTTTTAGTTTATGGTAAAAATGTTTTATATTTTCTTTCCTTCTTCATAAATCAAAAAGGTTAACCAACAATCAAAAGCTTAACCAACAATAATTTCGTAAATATTTTTCTTTGTTAGTAGGTTTTTGTTTTACTTGCTTTGTGCTTCATATGATTTTTTTAATGAAACAATTATTTTGATGTTATAGCAGTGCATTCGCACACCACTTTTAATGATTTTTGCTGCATAACGATTTTGTAGGCTAAGTGCTTGCTTTGTATGGACTGAAAGATGCACGTGACAGTTCCTTGTGGCTCGATTCAATATTTTCGAAGGGCATATTCTCCCAACAGTTAATAGGTGCGGTATTAGCGCATGTTAATAGCACGTTCTTAGATGGTGCTTTGTTGAACAATGCTTTGAATGACACCTAACATTGTATTTGGGGACTTGAAGAATAATACCTCAGCGCCACCCCAACCACATTCGGAAAGCACTATTATTTATAATTTTCAATTGAATAGAGTTAACATGCAATATACTGTCTGTGTACTTAGTTCTGAGTGTAAGGAGAGGTAAAAAAAAAGTCCAAAAAATATCGGCTCAGTTTACGTTTTAACCGTTTTTAGGGCAACCCTTCTGAACTTTTGGTGATTAAAGCGGGGTACTTACTTTACAAGGTCATTACAATTAATTTCACCCCATTGATAAAATGATTATTGACAATTAAATGTTTGAAATTCTTGCTTTAACATTAGCAATTGTTGCAAAATCTCAAAGCACTCTCCTTATATAATATTAAATTTTTGCAATATTTTAGCAAATTCGTTGTCTGACCATATACGCCTGTTATCTTCTGGAGGGAACATACTTCTATGAAAGCTAAGCTTTTAGAATCCATAACCTTGTAATCAGTTTCTGGAGATGTTATACTGATTTCGCATTGGCAAATTCAAGTGGTCCTGGCCGTGCCAAGGAGGGCTGGGCACCGTTTTATTAACCAATGCGAAATCGGGCTGGACTAGGCCGAACCGGTATTTCAAGAGCCGGCCCGGCACGGCCAAGAACGCTTTATTAACCAACGCGAACTCAAATTAGGGTCAGAGCCGACCAGCGCCGCTTAAATCAGAATGGTTTATGAATGGTGCTGCAGTGTAGCGGTTGATAGTGTAAACTGTCAAGTACCACAAACCGACACGTGGCGGTTCTGTAAATCGTACTCAGCGAGCCGTGGAATTGACCAACGCGAAAGCGGGCCGGCCGGATCAGCACTGGCCGGCCCGCCCCAGTCCAGCCTAGCCGCTTGAATTTAGCAATGCGAAATCGGTATTAGCAACAACTTAGAAAGGAACGTTAGAATCATAAAGGAGAGGGTATCATATCTCACATGGAGCACTTTATTAAACTCATCGAACAGTGCATTGCCGTTAGAGCCTATCAAAGTTATTCTTAAAGATGCGATTAATTTTCTGACGTCACTGATGATGGATCAGACTCTTCGAAGTGATTTTTCCGCACAATCACCGACTAAAGGTGGTGGAATTGCATTTTTCTGTTGTTAGGATTATTTAAGCCTAAATAACAAATGATGGGGATTGTTGTTACACACAGCATTGCCACAAGCTAAAAGAAGTAACAAGTCACTCGACTATAAGAAATAAACGCATTTTTCAGGTCGTAATTAAGTCTAGTAGCACCCTTGCTAACGCAGACATGCTGGCGGACATACATATGCTGGAGCGTCGAAACTGTTTCTAAATGACAAGCGTGACGTGACGTATGATGGAAGCAGTGTAATCGAGTTGGAGCAGCTGCTGAGCTTTCTGATTTGTTTGGGAAAGTGTTCACTGATTTGTTCTTCTTTTTTTTTCTTTCGAAGTTTCTGTCCCAGGTTGGTTATTGCCCCCAGTTTGATGCTGTGATTGACCATCTGACAGGACAAGAAATGCTTATATTGTTTGCCAATTTAAGGGGAATAAAGAAGAAGCAAATTCCCTTGCTTGTAGACTCCTACCTTAGACGATTTGAATTAAGTGAATATGCGCACAAGATAACTGCAAACTACAGGTAAACTGTGATATAAGTATTTCGACGTCTAGTATTACATTTTTTGGAGTATTGCTCAGTTAACATTGTCTATACCACTAAAGACTAATGTCCATATGCAAATGGACGAAATGTTCATGAGTAACCATTTTGAAAACTTTATAGCAGGCTGGGTTGTCATTGTGTCACAATTTGCAATTTTTTTAACTGCAGTTAATAGTAACTGGTATCTTAGAATTTACATTCAACGATCTGCTAGCATATATATCCCTTCCATTTTTAAAGCAATTGATTTCAGAAGCTCTGAATTCAAATTAATTATTGGTAAACAATCAATATTGACAATGTGGCAGACAAGCTATACAACCAGTCTGATTCGGTTTTACTAATGCTTGATGTGTTTGGCGTATAGCGAACGAAAATGCAACATAGTGTACACAAGCAGATACATATCAATAATGGATGACTTATTGTACTGTATGATTTACATCGAAAATGGACAGTTTCAGCTTGCGCATAAGCAAAATATTTACTTTAAGCAATAAAGCGAGAAAATTTTGAATATTTACAAAACCAACACAAACACCAACACCAACACAAACCACCAACACAAACTCGTAGTTTATATTAATTTTTCATTGAAATTCACTTTTTATTTGTTATTTACCAGGCAGAATTGAAATGTTGCAAAATGCGTAAGTGAATATCACACAAAACGCATTGTTATGCCAAATGGAATGACGCAGTCTAAAAAATAAACTATAACAAATGTTAGTACGAGAGCAACGAACAAACAAACAAATATGTACAATCAAGAATTTATAGGGTTGGGGAGGAGAATTTGTGACCGAGACCCATACTGCAATGTCTTGGATACATTTGTATTAGTTCAGTCTTAGTTTATAGAGGGCGCCATGTGTTTTATGTAGGAATTTCTACTCATATTTTAGCCTAAAATTAAACTAAACTAAACGAAACTAGCTTGTATTTAATTATTATTTAGCCTAGCTTAGTTGTAATTTAGTTTACTTTAGATTTGGGCTGAAAAATTAGCAAAAATGTTTCAGATGGAACATGTGGCCCCCTCTGAAAACTCGGACTGAACTAATATGGGCGAATCTAACATGTTTCAAAAGGGACCTTTTAGAGTTACAAATTCTCCTCCCAAATCCTATAAATTCTTGGTACAACGTACAATAAAATAAAAATAAATTAAAAACCCAACGACCAAGTACCAAGCATCTTGAAACCAACCATTATATAACACAATTTAAAAACAAACAAAGGAATCATTATTGAATACCCCGTGGGACAGAGCAAGAGTAATAGCAGTATTAGTAGATGATTTGGGAGTAACACACTCCAGGTTGCTTGAAGTGCTGACAGTGTAAAACGAAGTGTTTTAGAGCCGGGTCATTATAAGAACGAACGGAGGAGTCCAACTCTGAGCCGCATTAGGGAGGGAAGGTGAAAAGCCAATATGGTGTAATAGAAGTAGAAATACACCTTTTCCCTCATCAGCTTTCTACCTGCCCACCCTAATGTGGGGTCAAAGTTGGTTTCTTCAATGCATTCTTATAACGGTCCAGATCCACGTGTCGTCGTAGACCACCTCGTTACCCAAATAATCATCGGTATGGCACTAACCATTGGTGCCATGATTGATGGTAGTGGAGATGGCCAGGCAATCTAGTTCAATCTGGTTCTGTTCCTGCACATGGATGAACGGAGCTATAACTGGTGGCAGAAAAGCGCTCGTATAGTATAAAATGGCATACCCAAAACTCCGGTCGGGAGAGCCAGAGAAGTTGAACGAGCTAATAGCAGCTGTTGGAATTTCATAGTCAAGTGGCAAAATCACCCGTTAATGCCCCAACTCGTCGGTCTCGGCAACGTTAATGATGATGAGGATATAGAATGACATCCACACTATTTTAAAATAGATAAAAAACACCTGCGTTTAGAGATGGGCAGAACGAGGTTATACATCAACAAAATCGCCACATTTCCGTTTCATTAATACCTCAACCGCCTCTTGAATTTTTGAGCAGAGAAGAACCCTGTGATGCCTCGTGCTCATGTCTATTTGAGGCATGTAAAATATGCTACCAAATATCAACTATCTAATCAGAATTGTACCAAGAAAAATTGTCCCTCTGTACTTCTGGCGTCTTGGCTTCGGCTGGGAGTGTGTTAAAACCTCCAATAGTGCTGGAAGTAATAATAGTTTGGGCTCGTAGGGCGACTCGCAGCTATAGAAGCTAGCAACCATCTGAAATTCCAACATGGCGGCGGTTTTAACTGTCGACTCGCAACGAAAACGTCAATATTGCCAGTTTAGAAGCGACTGAGAAAATTTCGTCAGGAGGAATTCTTTGTCTTATTGTAACGGATTACAAGACTTAAGGACCGTACACACCACAACGTCACCGTCTCCGTTGTCCGGCTCCATCTTCGGCAAAGCAACGCTGAAAAACGGAGAACACTGCCACACCTGTCCGCCAAGAACGCTTGCTGACCCCTTTATTCCCACCTCCCCCAAGTAAAAGGAATGTAATCGTCCGAATGCATAACTGTAGGTACGCATTGAATTGGGGTCATTCGTGCCACTAAAACCAATTTGGGCGAGTGCTTGTATTGCTGCTAGTTATGTACACTTAATTTTAGAATTATTCCTTCAATTTTCGGTAGTTTTCGATGGTCGGGTGTGGAGCCGCCATCTTTGTCTCCAGCGCTGAGAGAAAGACACGTGTGGCGATAAGCATTTTGATTGGCTGACGGACAACTCCACCGGTCCGTCAACCGGAGGAAAATGAACTTTTTCGAAACGAGTCGGAGACGCAACGGACGCTCTGCGTTGTGCCCTCAGGCTACATTTGAGGCATCAGACGACGGATGCCGGACAAAACGGTGCGGTGTGGCATGGCCTTTAGAGCACTTACTCAAACGACGTCGGATTTAGCTAATTCGAGTAGCGTTGTTACCATGGCAACGACAACGTTGCCAACGGTATTATATTCTACCTGCGAGAAATGCAAAGGCGAATCGTTGCGTAAATACGCCCTTAATCCTCTCCATTTGGCTGTTTTTTTTTTTTTTTTTTTGCTACCGTAAGATAAACTCTCTTTCATTTTCAGCTTAGGGACAAAGCGCAGGTTAAGTGCAGCCATAGCATTCATTGGAGATCCTTCTCTGGTAATGATGGATGAGCCCACAACAGGAGTAGACCCGGCTTCGAGGAGGAAGATCTGGGAAGTGATTTTATCAGAAATTTCAAGAGGTACATCGATCATTCTTACATCGCACAGGTCAGTAGTTCTTTTGTCAGTTGATTAAGGAATTTCGTTCATTTTTTCCCTTATTTCGGTGATTGACAGTTGCTTAGATTCGTTATCGTCTAAAACATATAAGTTTAAAGGTGCCCAACATAGTAGACAGAAGACATAAATTAATCCTTTATAGCCTGGCGTCCCTTTAAAAGGACGGCTACTGAACGGCCAAAAATTAAGCCCCAACGTGCAACGCGAGCTTTGTGAGGGGTCCCTGGGACCCCGAGTAAAGCGAGCAGCAACAGCCCAGTGGTCAGCGTCCTCGTCTGCAAACCAAGTGAATGTTGGATCGAATCCCGCAACCGACCCAACTATAAAGAATCCAGTTTGGCACGAGCATTAAAGGGTTAAACAATTTTACTTGCTGTCATCCAAATTTCGACTAACATATTGTGAATGTCTATAGAGCTAAAAATTACCTAATAACTTCCAAAATCGAGTTTTGCTCACGTTTTGGTGCTATCATCAGCTTTAAGTTAGAATTTCACCGATTTTATAGATTTATTGTGAATGTCTATAGAGCTAAAAATTACCTAATAACTTCCAAAACCGAGTTTTGCTCACGTTTTGGTGCTATCATCAGCTTTAAGTTAGAATTTCACCGATTTTATAGATTTTACAGTTATTTTTTTTAAACGCTGCATTTTTAAACTACACACTTTAGGAGCTTCGCAATCTCAGTTCCTACAAAGGCCACATTCGGCCCTAAAATACTTCCAGTCTCTCCATCTGGACCACTGATTCAACCATTAGACATAAAAGGAGTGGTGGAAACGCGTGAACCCAAAGCCTCTTACATGAAGGTCGTATAAGAAACGTAAATAAGTCAAGTAGGGAAGCATGGTTTGGTGAGTGGCGCCTTCTTGACACCAAGCAGCGAATATGATAACTGATTCGGATTTGAACACAGTGTTTGTTAACGGATGGTTTAGCGTAGCAAACCTGACACACAGCAGTGGTGTTGAATTGTGCGGAACGTAATGGAAAGTTAAACTGACATGGCCTTTGCTGTAGGAGGCTTTGGTGAAACTTATTCAGTACAACAATCATGTACTTTACAACGCTTATACAAGTGCTAAGGTAGGCTAGAAATCATCTTCTGGCAGGTCACAGTTCAAATTTGTTCTTCTGTTCTCCTGCCAACAAATCTGAAGTGTCAACATTAAATTGCCTTGAAGCACAGATCTCAGCAAAATGAGTAACCACTGTCTGGCGTCTGTAGGCGTTGCTGGGTGTTTTACAGTTACGGGTTTATTGTACCAAGAGTATTTTACATGTTTCCATACGACTCCTTTCATTTCTGATGGTTGAGAGATGCAAACGCAGGTATTTTTTTCCCGATTTTCCCTCATCTTATAGGCCTACTTTAAATACTTTTATTTCACAAAATCGAAACAACCCGTATATTCAGTTAACATATTTACTCAGTACTAAGCTACTGCTTAAAACAAAAGTAATTTAGGTTGTCAAATAAGCAAAGTTATTGTTATAAGCCCGATATTTTTTTCGAGTTTTAAGATTTAATATCTATCCTAATTGAAGAGTCACGAAACTAATTCTTTTTAAGCAGTTCCCTGGTTTGGAGTCTAAACAAAAATGTGAACTGATGGTTCAGGATGATCGTAAAAATCTGGATGCCTGTAAAGATCTATGGGTCTAAAGTAGGTTCATATTCGGCAGCCCAAGTTTAAGTTTTGAGAAGTATTCGGCCCATATCTTAGGGATGACGCAATTCATGAATCCGAAAGTTCTGGGATAATAACTTCAGACGCTATTTTACCAATCTTATAATATAAATATATTTTATTTAAATATTAAAGTGCCTTTCTGCCATAGATAAGAAATTTTTTTAACTTCAAGGAGTATTTTTTTTTTGCAATAAGAATTCATAAAAAAATCATTATCTTAATTTTTGAGCCAACATTTTTGGGTTTTAAGACGGTGCTTATGTACCTCTTGTGGTTTTTACTGCTTAGTGACATTCACCAAACGGGTAGTTTTTTTCTTTAAGTAATAGTTATTGGTTAGAAGCGAGCGATTAACGGTTTTTAACCAACGGGTGCGATTATTGGCACTGCTCGAGTATGCAAAGGTCGAGGGCGTAAGCCCGAGACATTTGCACACGAGAGCAGTGCCAATAATCGCACCCGTTGGTTAAAAACCGTTAATCGCGAGATTCTAGCCAATAACTGTTTTAAACCACGATTGGAACGTCGACCTAACTCGTATTTAGTTAAAACATGTTTGTTTTTTGTGAAAATATCTCGATATGAATGAAGGTCATTCCATTTTATTTTATGGAGGCTGGAGTGGTTGGTAGGCCGACTAGTCCTTTGCGTCGGTTTGTGGGGGGGGAGTGGGTGGAAAGGAGACGAAGCGTCGTTTCGCCGTATTTCACGCTAGCCAGCTCGCTTGTTTTTTAGAAGCTCTTCGGAGGGATAGATCTTCGATAAGAGGCCGCAGGGATAGAATGACATTCTAGGAAGGTATGTAATTCATTTTGAGTGTTTGTAGTTTGAGAATTGTTTAAAAAATACGGTAATAGGGTATCGGTACGAATGACGGTCATTGCAATTTAGTTTGTGTGGGGGAGGTTGCGAGGGGAGTTAACGCGGAGTGAATAGCTTATTTACGGGCCTGATATAATTATAAGAGTTTGCAGGGATGGGATTTCATTCCTTTTCTGTAATTAGTTTTGCACGTTTTTGTTGCGTTACGTTTTTTTTTTTGCACTCTGTATTTGGTTGTTAGTGTGTGCATTCCCGGTCGCGTGATCCGGAAGTATTAAAAGTGTGGGTTATTGGCAAAAGTGTGGGTTATCGGCAAAAGTGTGGGATAAATTGATAACCCACACTTTTTGCGATGACGCATACTTCCGGTGTTGGTTAACGGGATTTAACCAACGGAAATTTAGCATGGCGTTGAGTTAGCGTGACGTCACAGCCGTGGTTTAATGACTAATAAACCTTTTAGACTTGATGCTGTACTTGGTATTCGTTTTATTTCCAGCATGGATGAGTGTGAAGTGCTTTGTACACGATTGGCCATAATGAAGAAAGGTCAGCTTAAATGCATTGGCCCAGTGCAACATCTCAAAACCAAGTTCGGCAAAGGATTTAAAGTCTGTATTAAACTTCCCAAACTCAAGAATAAAGAAAAGAAAGAGGAATTGAAGAGGAATGTTCAACAGTTTATGGAAACAAAATTTCAAAACTCCATTAAACGGGACGAGCATGATGTGAGTTTGAGCTAATTTTAAAGCCGATGCTGCATTTTGAATATATGATAATGCTGGATGTATGCTAATTACCTTTTCAGGGTTTTCTAGATACAATTTTTCTGTAATGTTATGAATCTTTATTGTTGTGTACGAATGGTAATCTGTCGAAACAATGCCCAGATTGTTTTAAAGTCCATCGCCTACTTGTTGCCACTGATTTAGACGATCTATATTTCATTCTTATGCTATTCATATTTTAATGTTTAGACTTTCCATACTTAAATGGACATTATAATATTAAATTTTGGCATTC